>CM056732.1:36879055-37146911 GCA_029844215.1 Przewalskia tangutica | reverse complement strand
GCCCGTGATCGCGCTTTAACCGGCACTCTAAGTAGCCATACATCGAAAATTAACCAGGGAATATAAAACAAGACAGAAAGCCAGCTTTATAAAATAAGACACGCTTTATCTCATAGTGTTCTGCCTTTCGCATACATAGCTAATTTAAGTCCAACGTTCTTGCGCTTACATCCCAATCAGTATAATAAGACATACGCAACTTAAGCGAGAATAACCATATGGCGATAAGGCTTCCGCCATACCTCGATCGCGCATAAAACTATCTACAATATATAAGTGAGATCATACCCAAAAGCAGAGAGCCTCCTGGTAAGAGGCATTGAGTCTCCCGACACCAACGCAAAGATCCTAAGCGACGCTGGATCAGCACCGCTTGCCCTTCACCGCATGGCATGAACGCAGCCCTCAAGCGAGGTCGCGATAACAGTACTAAGTATGGTAAACCGTAAAATACTTAAATGTAAAATATATCACTTAAAAACCGCTTTACAAATACGTAGAAACAACCACAGGAAACCGCACGAAGGCTTACATCACAAACAAGAGCAACACAATAGGTAATCAGAATAGTTCGTCTAGGCCGCGAATGATCGGAAACAGGCCAATTACTCGCCTCTATCATCATTCTCGCGAAGCTTTCTAATCCCCCGGGACTCCCGAGTCCGCAGATAAAGCCACCACACGGGCCCGCATGGAGGTATAACTCCCCGCATCGAGGTGTAGCTACCCTGGGCAGATCGCCCGGACTCGCTGTCCGCATGGCCACACGCACTGCACGCAGGCATAACAACCCCGCATACTAACCTCGAACTCCCGTAGCCCGCATAGGCCTCGACTCCGCATTTTTGTACTTCTCAATCACGGTCCTGCATCGCCCGAGTCTACTCCTGCATCAGACGGAGGGCGCCTTTAACCCCCTGTGATCATCTCAAGAGGCGAGTGATAGTATAACAACTTATCTTTTAAAACAACATAAGCACAAATAAGGATACTCACCCATACAAACGTTGGCATGCAAGATACTAACATACATATAGCATCATATCACGTCTATTTATCAAACATATCTTTATTATTCTTTTCACAATACAAGTCCTCATATGTTATAAACAAGCAAATCCTTTGTTTCTTTTTTATAAATCTTGGCTCGGTTATACTTACTTCCCATAAAGCCAGTATAACTCTTAAGCTTCGCTTTAAAACCAATTAGTTCTCTCTCATAATACGATTCAGATCTTTTGAAATGTTTTCGCTTCTTATTATCTCAGTTATGAGGCATCACGCCGTAAGATATTATTCGTGCTTAAGTCAAAGACATTGCACGTGAAAGTTATTATTCAGTTAACACATGTACGCTCACTCGCACTTTATATATGTTGTAAAATATCATGCCTTTATGAATAATCACATACCTTCAAATAAAACCACCGCCAAGTCAATATGTCGCGCAGTTGCAGAGTCACTTCTGTATAATAGTCAGCATGGGAGCATCTATCAAAAGACTACTCAAGGTCATTCTAAACAGTGGGTTCATAATCTCTACTAAGAGAGTCTACAAGCAGACCTCTCCTACCCTATGAGCTATATAAGTTCATCGTGAAAATAAATTTCCATGTAAGGACACTTTGATTATTCTTCTTTAAACCCTTCTGCTGATTAACACTTCAATTCTATTCTCGTGATATACTTCTAAGTATTTATACTTATTCTTATACTACAACAAGATATATATTCTAATTCAAAAGAGGGTTAGGATTAGTTACCTCGTAAGCCCAATAATATCCTAGAAAAGTCGCAACTGAGCAAGGTTTTGCTCCTAAGTTGTATGCTCCAAGAACCCTAGAAGTTCTTCACAACTTCTACTAAGTACTAATGTATTTCAGCTGTGGTATTTTCTGGCATTATAACGATACAAGGTAACTTTTCTACCAACGGGGTAGATTTCACAAGCCAGGGGTAGCTCTGCCATTCAACAAGTGCTTTATAAAGAGGCGCTGGACTAAAAGCTAAGGGAGAGTGAGAGGATTTTTAGACTGGAAGATAACTGTGGATGAACAACTCTTCATCTCTAAGGGGTATTTATAGCTGCCTCCAACCAACGGCCAAGATGAAGACAAGTGCAAGGCAGTAAGGCCAAGATGAAGCCAAGTGCACCCTAACTCCTACTCACCCACAAACACCTGCACTCCACAAAACACTCCACAAACAAGTGCCAAACAAGACCCACCGCCAGGCCAACACCCTCTCGACGCCTTCAATCGCCCAAAGCCACCCCACTTGCTTTCCAATGCGAGGTGTGACACACGTCACCCTCCCGCTGGTCCAAAATGTTTCGCCTCTCGGAAAATCCGCAAAATAAGAAATGGCATACCGAATTTACTTCTACGAAAGTGGGAAACGCTTTCGGAAACGCATTCTTTTAGTGAGTTGTGTACAAAATAAAACGCCCAAGGCTTATCTTTACAAGAAGACTTTCAGACGTATTCCCCACGCATAATACTGAAAAATACGGTATAACATTCTCCTCCCTAGAAACATTCGTCCGAACGTTCCTTCCCAAGACACAAGAAGGTTGTTTAAACAATGTAAACGCCACACACTCACTGCACGAGCAACACATAGGCGTAAACGAGCAACGAAAATTTACAAGTAGGAAAGTGGAATTACCCGAGGCGCCGGGAATAGCAGGATACTTCCGCCTCATGTCCTCCTCGCTTCCCATGTCATCTCCTCCCGAGCTCGCTCACAAGACTTGACTGCCACGCCCTTCGTCCGCAGACGCCTAACTCGCACGTACGATCGACTATCGCTATGGAATCTCTCACACGATAACCCTCACACTGACATCGCTGACCCAACGTACCTCAGACGGATCCCCGATATCTCTCAAAGATAGATACGTGAAAACCGATGATCGCTTCCGTGACGGACGCAGATCCAACTCATAGCAACCTCGCCACCGCGACAATCAAACGCCTAATGTATCAGGGTCGAGCTTCCTTCTTCCCGAATCTCATCACACCCTTCATGGTGACACTTTTAGAAAACCCAATCACGAACCTCGAACTCCGCATGCTGACGACGATGATCTCGCATACGATTGCCGACTGGAGTCATTAATAGCCGCCTTGATAAGCTTCACTTTATCCATCGCGCCATTTACAAATGGTCCTACTAGCCGCCGCCTACATCGAACCAACCTATAGGCGATCCGCACTTCCTCCCATACAAGGCCTCATAAGGCGCCATCTAATACCAGTTGCAGCTATTATTATACGCGAACTCAACTAGAGGCAAATGATCCTCCCAACTACTACTGTGTTGGCCAAGTCAATAACAGCTCGCAAAGATATCTCAAGAGTCCGATATGCGCTCGCCTCGCCCGTCTGGGCTCACTCTCAGGATGAAATGCAAGATCTGTGCTCACTCAAGGCCCCTAAACCTCGAAGGACTCTGCAGCTAGCCGTAAACTGGCTCTTCCGTCTGATCGAGCATGATCGTTAGACTTTACGCAAATTGACGATCTCTCTGATGTAAACCGCATAATCCTCACCAAAAGTCGCCCCGACGGAAGAAAGTGGGCTGATTTCGCCACCGCCGACGTATAACCCATATAGAATCATGTTCTCCGAGCGCGGTAATCCCATAAGTCCATGTTGAGCCACTTACCTACTTCCGTGCTCCGGATCTCAATCGTCAGAATAAACCACCGTGCCTCGTGCTCTACCTTTACCGCCGACAACACGGGCACGGAAGCTACTAACTCGCAACGCCCTCTTCAAGCCATCCCACCAATACATGCATCTGGGGCGTCGTACATCTTGGTCGACTCGACGATGGAGTAACGCGCTACCGCATGCTTCCTCAAGAACTCACGCTGGAAGTCCCAAACATCCGAACACATACCGCTCAAACCCTAGCACCCCATCGTGCTACCTCAAACGGACCCTGCCTCACGTAAGAGTCAGATCACGATATCGAATCAAAGCCGATCTCGAATCGCCGCTTCTTCACCTCCTCGACGTACGGAAGACTCGCAACCTCACGAACTCTAACCTCATCGCTATCGTAATCAATCAAACGGACACCAAGGCTCGCAACCGATGCAAATCACGTAACCATGTCCCTCCTCTCTAGCCGCATCCGATAGGCTCCCATCGATTTACTCAAGAGCATTCGCCACAACATCGCCTTTCCCGTGGTATAGATATCAACATCGTAATCCTTAAGCAACTCTAACCACCGCCTCCTCTCGCCGTAGTTCAGCTCCTCTCCGTCAAGATATACCGGAGGCTCTGTGGTCTCAGGATAAATATCCACGCGAACCCCATACAAATAGTTTCCAGATCTTCAAAGCGCGAATCACTACCGCTAACTCCAAATCACGCGGTAGCCTCCTGTTTCTTCAAATTGCCGATGATATGCTATAACCCCGCCATGCCGCATCAATACACATCCCAACCCGATGCCCGACGATCACAATACACACATAACCATCTCGACCTCTCGAAGAGTAAGAACGGGGCGGCCGCCTCTTTTCAAGAATCGAAACCTCGCCACAAGCATCACCATCAAACTTTGCGCTCGAAGTCACTGAACGCGCAGATAGAAGCAAACTTCTCCACGAACCGACACAACTCGCAAGGCCCGTAAAATCGCGAACTCTTCTGAGTAGGTCTCAAGCCAAGTCCCGATCGCTTCGACCTCGTCAGATTAACTCGAATGCCATCACCCCATAATATGCCCAAGAAACGCCAATGGTCAACTAAAACTCGTGATTTGGAAAAACTGGCGTATAATCGCTGGTCTCGAGAATCGCAAGATAGCCTCAAATGCCCGCATGCCTCGCCTGAAGCGAATAAACCAAGATATCATCAATGAACACTATCACAAACGCGTCCAAAAATGGTTTGAACACTCGTTCATCAAATCCACGACACGAGCATCGTCAACCTAAAAGACATGACTTAACTTCATAATGCCCGCATCGTCCGAATGCAGTCCTAGGGACATCCACCTCTCGACTCGGCACTGATGATAGCCCGATCGCAGATCAATTCGAGAAACATCTCGCACTCGCAATCGTCGAACAAATCATCAATCCTGGGAGGGTATTCGTTTAATGGTCACCTTGTTCACCGTCAGAATCAACACATGCGCAGCTGGCCCCGCCCTTCTTCTTCACGCATCAATACCTCGCTTCTGCGAGAAACACTGGCCTAATGAACCCTTCTCTAGCAAATCCCTGCCGATCTCTTCGCTCTCAACTCGCAAAGCATTCAGATGGCGAATGGAAATAGGCCGAGTATCTGGCAATATGTCAATACAAAACTCAATCTCCCTCTCATGAGGGATACCCGGGAGGTCATCTGGGAACACGTCTGGGAACTCGCTGACTACGGAATCGATCAAACTGCACCGCAGCCTCGTGATCAAACACCCGAACTGGTGATATACCCCTTCGCACCATCTTCCTAGCCTTGAGGTAGGAAATAAACCTACCCCTGGCCGATACCGCTCCTCCCACTAACAACCGGCCTCAGAAACTGGAACCGCATTACTTCTCTCAGCACTACATTGGCATAGCAAGTTGCTAGCCAATCCATCCCCATAATCACGCCGGGTCAATCATCTCCAACTCTATCAAGCTCGCCAGGGTCCGACGATCAGAATGGTCACAGACAAGCTCCATATACCCGCCGAGCTACCACCGAATCACCCATCGGGCGAAGCTACTCGAAAGCGGTCTATGGACTCGTGCTCTATCCTCATCCTACTAGCAACAAGTGGGAGATATATAGATGCAGGTAACCTTGATCTATCAAAGCATACACATCAAACCTAGAACCGATAAGGTACCGTGACGACATCAGCGAGGCCTCCGATCCCGCTTACTGACAAAGCATATACGCGCTTCGAGGACCGCTAGAATCGGGACCCGAGCCACGCACTCCGCGACTGGCTGGCCGACGAGCACCCCTCCCGGCGAGTAATCGAGAGGAGATGATGAAGCGCCATAACTCTGGCCGGGCCCTACCACCGGGCCACGCCGGCCGACAAGCCCGCAGTGCCGACTTGGCCGCTACAATCGTAATAAGATCCATAAGTAGTACCACACTTCCCGCAATGGGATCTACCGACGCCACACCGTGGTGGTCCCGACCGCCGCACTCGCTACTCGACGCCCGCCCCGCCCCGGTCCGCCTCGAAACTCGGGCCGTGGCCGGCGACGCAGAGTGCTCGAGCCGGCCGTGGTGCGACCCAGATCCGGCCGAGGCCGCCACCACGAGCAACCACTAGAAAACCTCCTGCCCCGGCCTTCTTCTCACGTTCGCCCACTGCCGACCAAGGCCTCGCATCCAAGGGCGGAGCTCGCACGCGGTAATGCCCATACCCGGCCGAGAGAAACCCCGCGACATGACTTCCGCCATAGTCGCTTAGCCCGTGACATAGCGGCACTCCTATCCTCCATATCTCGCACACGCCGGGACATATCGAGCCAAAGAATCAAACTCGACATCAGACTCCCGACAAGGCCCTCTCGCTCAAAGCAAGAAAATCTATCACCCGCGCCTCCTCATCTCGCGAGGCAAGAAGTCGAGCGAGAAAGCTCCAGAACTCGCCCCACGTAGCTGGGACGCAGGTTTCCCGGATAACTCCTACGACCAACCAATCGATCGCGTATCACGCACGATTACGTGGAACCAAAGATCACGACTCCGCCTCCGACGCTCGATCACTCTCAAAATCCTTCAGCCGACGGATGAACTCCCGCGATCATCCCCGCCACCCATAAAACTCCGCGGCTACAACTCAAGAAATCTCGTAGCCTCAAACTATTCGCCGTGCAGACACGGGCGCGACCGAGCCGAGCCGGAACCGCCAGATCCACTCTCTCAGACAGCCACAATCTTTAGCCAAAAGCTGGCCATCTCTCACTCAACTCTCCGCCCCAGCCGCGGGGATGAGAGCTGGTACTGTGGTCTCGCTGGGCCGGCGGCGCATGTAACGCTGCCTCGTATAGATCGGGCCCGAGCCCTCGTGACTGGGTGTCTCGCTAGCGCCTCGCCGCTTGCCCTTCGGGCCCAGGCTTTACGTGAGGCATAATCATGGAAAGGAATACGTTAGAGGGGTCCAACCTATAACACAGCCTCTAAAGCACGATCTCGCATCGAGAAGAATGGAAACTAATCCTAAATATCCTATAGCCTCTCGACATCAGCGGTGCACAACACACCGATAATCAAGACTTACTTAGATACGGCTCGTAGACACTTTCCGAGGATTAATCGCTCGATACCACTTTTTGTCACGCACTGCCCGGCCCGTGGATCGTGCCTACCGCACCCAAGTAGTCATACATCGTGAGTAACCAAATGGAATATAAAACAAGACAGAAACGCTTATAAAATAAGATACGCTTTATCTCAAGAAAAGCTTGCCTTTCAGATAATATAAATAACTCAAGTTTCAGAACATCCCAACTGCATAATAGTACTACGCACTCTCTAAGGAAGTAACTACTATGACAGGCTCCCGCCATACCCTCGATCGCATAAAACTATCTACAATACAGGAGATCATACCCAAAAGCAGAGCCTCCGATACACGGAGCCCCGACACCAACGCAAAGATCCTATGACGTGGATCTAGCACTGCTGCTCTTACACACAGATTTAACGCAGCCTCAAGCGAGGTCAGCATAACAGTACTAAGTATGCGAATCAGAAAATACTTAAATGAAAAACATATCACTTAAAACCAGCTTACAAATATGTGTGAAACAACCAAGGAAACTGCACGAGTGCCACATCACAAACAAGAGCAACAATAGTAAATCAGAATAGGTCTTGTCAGGCCGCGAATGATCGAACAGGCCACTGCCCCATCATCATTCTCGCAGTTTAACTCCTGACTCCCGAGTCCGCGATAGGCCACTCACGGGCCCGCATGAGGTATAACCCCGCATCGGTAGCTACTCCCCATCGCCCCCGACTCGGTCCGCACGGCCACACGCATCGCATGAGGTATAACCCCGCGATACTAACCTGAACTCCCAGAGCCCGCATAGGCCCCCGACCTGCATGAGGTATTCTCGAATCACGGTCCTGCATCGCCTCGAGTCTACCCCGCACGGAGGCAGCTTAACCCCTAGATCATCTCAAGAGTGAGCGATAGTATAACAACTTATCTTTAAACAACATAAGCACAACAAGGATACTCACCTATACAAACGTTATAAAGATACTAACACACATAAGATCATATCATGTCTATTTATCAAACCATCTTTATTATTCTTTCACAATACAAGTCTGTTATAAACACATAGGCAAACTTGTTTCTTTTATAAATCTTAAGGTTATACTTACTTCCCATAAAGCTAGTATAACTCTTAAGCCTGCTTTAAAACCAATTAGTTCTCTTCCGATAATATGATTCAAGAGTCTTTTGAAATGTTTTCGCCTTTATTATTCAAAGCTTAAGCCTGAGGCATTGCTGTAAGTATTATTCAAAGCTTAAGTCAAAGACATTGCCGTAGTTATTATTCAGCTTAATACACGTGACGCTTCACCGCACTATATATATGTTGTAAAATATCACGCTTTAGGAAGAATCACATACCTTCTCAAATAAAACCACCGCCAAGTCAATATGTCGCACAGAGAGTCACCATAATAGTCACAGATATCTATCAAAGACTACTCAAGGTCATTCTAAACAGTGGGTTCATAATTCTACTGCAGCCTGGGCAAGACCTCCTACCCTGAGCTATATAAGTTCACTCAGAAAACAAATTCCATGTAAGTACAAATTGATTATTCTTCTTTAAACCCTTCATGATTAATACTTCAATTCTATTCGTGATATACTTCTAAGTATTTATACTTATTCTTATACTACAACAAAGATATATATTCTAATTCAAAAGAGGGTTAGGATTAGTTACCTCCTGTAGCCCAATAATATCCTAGAAAAGTCGCACTGAGCAAGGTTTTGCTCCTAAGTCAGATGCTCCAGTTAACCCTAGAAGTTCTTCACAACTTCTACTAAGTACTAAGGTATTCGCTAGTGGTATTTTGGGCATTATAACGATACAAGAAGGTAACTTTTCTACCAAGGAGGGGTAGATTTCTAAAGCTAGTGGGTAGGCTCTCGCCATTCAACACAAGGAGGGAAGAGGCGCTTGATCTAAAAGCTTATGGAGAGGAGAGGATTTTAGACTTGAAGATAACTTTGTGGATGAATAACTCTTCATCTCTGAGGGTATTTATAGCTAAGCCTTGGCCAACCAATGGCCAAGATGAAGACAAGTGCAAGGCAAGTGTAAGGCCAAGATGAAGCCAAGTGCACCCTAACTCCTACTCCACAAAACACTCCACAAAACACTCCACAAAACACTCCACAAAACAAGGCCTAAACAAGGACCCAATCGGCTGGCCAAACACTCTTTGACGCCCAATCGCCCAAAGCCACCCCACTTGTTTCAATGCTAGGGTGACACATGTCACCCTCCCGTTGGTCCAAAATGTTTCGCCTCTGAAAATCCGCAAGAAATAAGAAATGGCATAGCCGAATTTACTCTACTAAAGTCGTGGAAACGTTTCTGAAACGCATTCTTTTAGTGAGTTGTGTACAAAATAAAACGCTCCAAGGCTTATCTTTAAGGCAAGATTTTCACGTATTCTCACGCATATACTGGAAAATACGTATAACATGAAGAAGGTGGTATGACGATCTCGGGCTTGCCTCGACATAATCTTACCGAGTAGTGGTATAACGATCTTGGGCTTGCCTCGATATACTCTACCCTAGCTCAAATCATATCATATCATAATCATAAATAAGTTAAGAAACTTATAACTTCTTATTAGTCTTGTTCATATACCCTCTCATTTTAGTTAAGGCACTTAATCATATCTTTAATAAAAGAAAACTGAATTTAACCCAAAGTACTACATACTGACTCTTTCAAAAGCGACTCTTTTCATGTATAAAACCTTTGGGCAATTGATGCCTTAAAATCAATTTGCCTTTCATAAATCAAATCATTTGTCCTTGCCTATCTTACTTGGAGTAAATCTCTTCTTGTTATCCTTTCATAAAGCTAATATAACTAACTTCCCATAAAGCCGTTATAACTCCTTATAAACCATTTTGTTCTTTTACTAACCAAGAGACTTATACTTCACACAATCTACACAACTTTCAAAAATACTTCAAGCCTCTTATCTTTAGAATAATTCAATACTCAATACTTTCACACCAAGTACTCTATACTTTTTGTAAAATCATACTTTTCCCTTAACCAAGGGACTTATACTTCTTAAAACAAAACAAGTCTTTATATATACTTAAACAAGTAAGAATACTAAATCTTCAGACGCTCACCGTACTACATAGATACAAATACTCATGCTCAAAGGATAGGAAAGCTTCACATACCTCTTTGGTCAATCCACTTGCTAAGTCTAACTACCGCAAGTAATATTTCAACCTATAATAACCATGATATGTTCATTAACCTCTAGTTTCAATGTAGAATAATCTAACTCAAAGCCACTAAATTCTATGGAAAATTGGGCAGCATTTTCTTTGTTTCTACTCACTTTGCCACCTTTCTCAAGGCCGAAATTACCATCAAAACACCACATTTAAGGCTCAATCAATCCAACAATTCAAAGGGGATACATACCCAAAATTCTGTCTCATAAGTTTACAACAATTCACTTAACAATTCTAAGGTAGTTTTTAGGCTACAACATGCTCATAATCTCTTCTTAACCCATTATTCATATCCAAACCACATTTCTAGCATGCAATGACTCTAAGAGCATTATTTACTACCACAAGTTCTTTCTTCTTAACATGCAACACTATAAACTAAATCTAAAGGAAGAATCATTACCTTAAAGTTTTAGCCAAAACTTATTCCAAATATTGCTTCTTCTGCCAAGAACACCACCACAACAATGCCAACAAGCTAGCTACAAGCTTCCTTTTGGTTCTAAACTATTCAGATTTTCTTGGTTTTTGAGAGAAGGAGGAGCTGATTTTGAGAGAGAGGAAGATGTTTGAGAGATGACCAAGTCTACAAGACTTGGTCAATATAAGCCATGCAAGCAAAATCAGATGGGGGGGAACACTTGTCACCCTCCCATGGCCTTTTTAAAAGAGAAATCGACTTTCCTAAGTTTTTCCGCCACCACACCGCCTCGCGCCATGTCTTCCACCGGCAAGGCGCTGAACCTCTCGCAGTTTCTCAACTCGCCGCCCTGCTATCTCGCGCCAGGCTGGCCGCAACTTCAGCGACCCTCGCATTTAGGGCGCCGCGCCTCGCATCCGGCCGCCGCTCGCCGCTTTGCTCAACGCATTACCGATCGCACAACTTGTAACTCTCATAACTACTCCGACGCCCTATCGATTTAACGTTGCGTTGGAATCTAGACTCAACGAATTACGCCAGCCTTTAAAATACTTAGAACTCTCAATTAATTGGGTCATAACCTGCCTCAAAGTTGACTAAAACCGTCCTAATAATCCACAACCTATCCTTTGAAAATTTTAAGTCTTATACGTCATTACACTCAAAATCGGGCGTGATCGTGCCTTACCTCGCACCCTAGTGATACATACATCGTAGAAAATCAGCGGAACATAAAACATGAGTCATTTAACAAGAGATATAATAAATAAACAGCAACCAAAACAAATGCCTTCGTGATATACATAAAAACTGAATGCTTTAATCCTTTTACAACCCCGCCCAACAAGATTACATGGACTTAAGATATACAATGACTATGACGGACAGGGCCCTTCGCCATACCGAATGTACAAGAACCTACAACTCGTGGAACACATACTAAAAGATAAGCCTCCGAGAAAACGGAGCTTCAAATGCGCTAATCGTGATCCTATGAGCGAGGATCCACGGCCGATGTACCTCTACTACGCAGATGAACGCAGCCCCGGGCGAGGTCGATAACAGTACTAAGTATGTGAAATCAGACGATATCAGAATGAAATCATAACAATCTATACAAAGGTGAGACATGTATGATAGCCAAACTACAAGATACAACATATAACGCTTATATCAAGTCGTGGTCTCACGCCCACAACATCAATCATGCCCGTGGAATACCTTCTCACGCCAGCCTATGATATGATAACAACAAGACAAAGAATCCAAATGGAAGCATACCCGCAGCGCCACGATCGTGTCGTGATGTCCAAAGGGAAACAAGGAGACAACATTCCAAATGGAAACATACCCGCGCGCCACGATCGTGTCAGTATGCCCAAAGGGAAACAATAAGACAGCATTCCAAATGGAAGCATACCCGTGCGCTACGCATCGTGTCAGTATGTCCAAAAGGAAACAACAAGGCGATAATCAAATGGAAACATACCCGTGCGCTACGCATCGTGTCAGTATATCCAAAGCGATTAACCATAAAACCTCAACTAATGGAAGATACTCGCGCTACGCATCGTGTCAGTATGTCCAAAGTGATTATCAAAAGTAACACTATCAACAGGAACGTACCCGTGGAATTTCTCCGTCACGGCCGGCACGTCCAAGTAAGTTCTCAACAAGTCAACCGACCCTCCATCGAGAGACGCGGTAGTATAGAAACACATTTCTTGCACAACAAAGGCTATCACAACAAGCATAGGCAAGTTTTCACAAATAACAAGCATAGGAGTTTCACAACAACAAGCATAAGTTATACACAACTCAAGTACTTTCATTTTATGCCAAAGTCCGGTTTTACCTCAAAGTACTACATACGTCAGTCCTTTTTAAAAGAGATACATTCCTTTTTATAAAAGTCACCCGATACCGTAGTATAAAACTAGAGTGATCCACATTTTAAGTAAACTAACACTTTCCTTTTAAAATCAAGTACCAACATTCTTTTCCTAAGTTCCAGTTTGCCTAGTTTCAATTACTCAAACTTCTCATTTTCAAAAGGTTTCCTGGTTCATAGTTTTAATCCCTTAAAACAAATTAAGAAACATATACCATACGTGTGAGTAGTTTATTCTTGTTTATTACAATCTTATTACAAGAAATCATGATCTAGAAAATGTAATATCATTTTGTCTCATCTTAGTTTCTATGCAGATGGAGGTTTCTACTGGTTTTAATAATACAATTCATTAGTCAATACATTTTCCTTTATTAACGCTGCAGTGGTTTGTCGATACACATTCTGATTTCCGAAATCAGTAAAACATTCTTCAGCCGTTATACCTAACTTCCCACAAAGCTAGTATAACTCTTAAATTTTCAAAACCCAGATATTACTCTATTTCAAAACGATTCACAAATCTTTGAAATACATCAAGTTCTTTATTAACACATAACAAGCCGCTATAATCAAATCCGCTACCTTTGAAAACCACAACCCATTGTCTTACCTACATAAAGTCGTTATAACCAACTTCCCATAAAGCCGTTATAACACTTTATGTTTAAAACAATCAAACACGCTTACACACGTACGCTCACCGTACTACATAGTTCACACATATCATGCTAGAAGAGATAGGAAGAGGTTCACATACCTGCGACGAGTATCGACTAATAGCAAAACGCCCAAACAATGGCTACTCCTAAGCCAAGTAAATCGCGCCACACGTAGTACTTCAACCTATAAGGCCACAAGGCGCCTATTATCATCTAGACCACAACGTAGAATATTCTACGTAAAATTCGCAAAGATCCCCCCCGCCAACAGAAATCTCCTTCTCTATCTAGGTGGCCACTAAGCCAACCGTGGGGTTTTACACGCCTAACCTGACGTACAATTCTACTACACAAGAATACTACACAAGTCTCATCTGAATACACCCATGTAATTACAGCATTCGGGCTTAATTCTTCAGCTTAAGTCAAAAGACATTGCCACGATTAAGTATAGTTCTATATATAGTATACCCAACTATATATTCCAACAACATGTAATTTCCAATTACAATAGAAGGACGAGAGTGTTTACCTCGATAAGCCCAAAATTATCCAAGTTAAATGTCGATCCTTAGCAACGCTTAGCTCCTACTCCGTGCGCTCCAACAACCCTTAGAAGTTCTAACCAACTTCTACTTAAATACTTCCACCAACAATGAAGATTTTCTTTAGGGTTTTGGTTTGAGACCAAAGTGACAAAAGGTAATATTTCCGGCTCTACGATAGAGGTATCTTTGGAATACTACAAGGTACAAGGCTAAGGTATTTTGGGCATTATAACAATACTGGAAGACAACTTTCTACCAGTGGGTAGGCTCGGCTAGCACAACTAGTAGGCAGGAGTGGTAGGCTCGGCTAGCACAACTAGGCTAGGGGAGGGTGTTCTCGCCAAGGCCTCTTTCTATGGGGAGAAGGGAGTTGGACGAGAGCAACAACAAGGGAGAGGAGGGATTTCAAGACTTAGACAAAGTGAGGAGTGAATGAATAAGTCTTCACAAGGAGGGTATTTATAGCAAAGCCAAAGGCCAACCAACGGCCAAGATCTAGCCAAGTGCTACACAAGTGTAAGGCCAAGATCAAGCCAAGTGCACCCTAACCCTACTCCACAAATCCTCACAAATATCTACACAAATATCTACCACAACTTGCCCATCCATTCGCCCTGGCCGCCTCTTCAAGTCCACCAACGAGAGGTGCCAAGTGTTGCCCTCTCGTTGGTCCAAACGCTTCGCCTCTCGGAAAAATTCGCAAAAATACTAAATGACATAGCCGAATTTTCCTTCGTAGTTTAGTAAAACGCTTCATTTAAAAACGACTCTAATCTAAAGTGTTGTGCACAATAAATATTTCGCCAAGCGGTGCCACACGGGGTGACACGTGTCGCCCCGATTCGCCGAATATTTCGTCTTTCCAAAATATCCAAAATACCGAAATCTCAAAACAAAGCGGGCCCCACAAAATCAGAATTTCTCCCTGGGCCCCACGTGACCATTTCCAAAATAAAATCTCAAAATTCTAATATAATCTATGAAGTCCAAATACCAACTGGGAATCCAATTCCCATTAACGAACCTTTTTCTTCACAAATTACCGAAACTTTTCCGTTTAAAACTCACATCTTTCTTTCTTTTCAAAATTTCACGTACTGTGACGCACGTCCTCACATACATACCCTGCAACTACGGGGTATAACATTCTCCCCTCCTTAGAAACATTCGTCCCGAATGTTCCTTCTCGAGACGGATATCGATGAAGCTCTTCTAACAAATTGCCAACGCCACAGCTTAGCCATGAGAATAACACACGTTCTCCTCCTTCATACTCGTCGTGCCCTCCTCGAACACTTGAACTCTTCTAGAATACGTACCACCTCCAAACTTGGTCATCTCTAGCCGTAATATCCCCTAAGGCCGTTCCCGGCCTTCACGAACGATTCTAGTCGAACACATCCACAAACTCATACGATGGTCGTCTAAACTCGGGCCTAGCATCCTCGTGACCCTACCACCTGGCGGGACCACCCAGAACTGACCCCACCCCAAACCGGGTTACGGGTTGACCCGCAAATGGTCCTCAACCCGACCCCCAACCGCGCCAAACTCTTGTTCCCCGATCCGGAACAATCTTACTAATTCACATCATGAAAGCTACCACTTCCATCTCACACTACCCACTGACTTATCACACAAATAAATCCCACGTATACTACTACTCTGATAACGGTCAAAAATAAATCTTTAACTCAAGACGACCTTACCCCTAAGGTCTCAGTCGTGACATAGTCTAAGGTTCACACTTACCATGCCTCCATACGTATCCTTCCAACTAACCATGCATTCTAACTCACACATATCACAATGCTATCCGTACATAGCACACAATAATGAGATCATCATAACAAGCATACCAAAACTCTGTAGGGTTAAGGATATACCGGCTACCGCCCACTCTAATCATAAGTCTGCAGGCGATAGTAGAAGGTGATGAACCACACAGATCTCGGGTGAGTCGTAACATCCGCGCTTCCCTTGGCCGGACGCCGCAAAATGGCCTCGCTGGCCGCATGTAAAACAAACTCCGATCTAGCACGACACTCTCCAAAATGGAGTCTACCACAATGGTCACAACGAGGTAGGTGGCTTCACCGTTAACACCCGCGCTCGCCAAAATCGAACCTCGAGCCACGACTGCCTCAAGACGGTGGAGGACCACTGCATCGCGGGGTATATAACTAGCTCGCCGAGGCGGTCCGCCTCGAAAGTCACCAGGACCCCGCCCCGGCCTCTTCTCGCTTATCCAGTCATTCCGTCGACCCTCCGTGCCTCGCATCCTAGTGCATGAGCTGCATGCGGCAATGTCCATGCCCATCAAGAGAAACACCCGCACAAGACTCACCCATGTAATCATCTAGCCGGTGGCGTAGCGACGCACCCTATCCTCCATATTCGCAACTAGCGCAGGACATATCGCGCCAAAGAATCGAACTCGACATTGTACTCCCGACAGCGCGCTCTCTCGCCTCAAGATCAAAATCTTTACCGCGTTCTCTCATCCGGAGGCAAGAAGTGCATGAGGAAAGCCCCAAAACTCATCCCATACGCTGAGGTGCATGCTCTCCCGAAAGCTCCATGAATCAAACCAATCGATCATGGATCACGCACGATGCGAACCAAATGTCATGCACTCACTCAAGCCTTGATCACCCGCGTGATCCTTCAGAATCGACGGATGAACTCGCGGATCATCCTCCGGCCTCGACCAGAAACTCAGCGGGCTACAACTAGAAATCCAGTAGCCTCAAATCGTCGCCTCGGGTGCACTACAAAGCCGCTGAACTGAATCGCCGCATCCACTGCCTCATATCTGCCACAACCTCGCCAATAATCGCCATCTCTGCGACCCATCTCCCGCCTGCATCGCGGATCGAGGCTCAGTATCGAGTCTCATCGGCCACGGCCGCGCCTAAACTCCGCTTGTTTGGCGGCGCCACGAAACTTCGCCGTCGGAAGCACTGCTCGTGTATCGACGCTCGCGCTTCGAACTCTCTCAGATCTCACTAGCGCCTCCGCCGCTTTGCCTCTTCTGGCTCGTTGCCTGCGCGAGGCATAATCGTAAAACGAGATACGCCGTAGGGTCCAACTCACAACACACTCTAAGGCACGATCTCGAATGAGAAGAAATGGAAACCAATCCTAAATGTCCTATAGCCTCACGATTATAGATGTGGTGCACAACACACCGATAATCAAGACTTACTAGACACGGTCAGAGACATTCCGAGGATTAACTGCTCTGATACCACTTTGTCACACCCCGAAAATCGGGCCCGTGACTGGTGCCTTACCCCGGGCACCCTAGTGATACATACATCAGAGAATATCAGCGGAACATAAAACATGAGTCATTTAACATGAGATATATGAATAAACAAAGCAACCAAAACAGCCTTCAGATATACATAAAAACTCGAAGTTTAATTTTACAACCACGCCTACAACAAGATTACTGGACTTAAGATATATGATGACTATGACGGACAGGCCCCGCCATACCAATGTACAAGAACCTACAACTCGAGGAACACATACTAAAAGATAAGCCTCCGAGAAAACGGAGCTTCAAATCTACAATCGTGATCCTATGGCGAGATCCACGACCGATGTACTTTCTGCTGCAGATGAACGCACTCGGGGAGGTCGCATAACAGTACCAAGTATGTGAATCAGACGATATCAGAAATGAAATCATAATACCATACAAAGCAGAGACATGTATGATAGCCAAACTACGACACAACATATAACGCTTATATCAAGTCGTGGTCTCACGCCCACAACATCAATCATGCCCGTGGAATACCTTTCTCACCGGCAGTCTATGATATGATAACAACAAGACAACATTCCAAATGGAAGCATACCCGTGCGCTACGCATCGTGTCAGCATGTCCAAAGGGAAACAAGGAGACAACATTCCAAATGGAAACATACCCGTGCGCTACGCATCGCGGTCGTGATGCCCAAAGAAACAATAAGACAAAGATTCCAATGGAAGCATACCCGCGCGCTACGATCGTGTCAAGATGTCCAAAAGGAAACAACAAGGCGATAATCAAATGGAAACATACCCGCGCCACGATCGTCGTAATATATCCAAAGCGATTAACCATAAAACCTCAACCGAATGGAAGCATACTGCGCGCTACGATCGTCGTGATGTCCAAAGTGATTATCAAAAGTAACACTATCAACAGGAACGTACCCGTGGAATTTCTCCGTCACTGCCGGCACGTCCAAGTAAGTTCTCAACAAGTCAACCGACCCTCCATCGAGAGACGCGGTAGTATAGAAACACATTTCTTGCACAACAAAGGCTATCACAACAAGCATAGGCAAGTTTTCACAAATAACAAGCATAGGCGAGTTTCACAACAACAAGCATAGGCAAGTTATACACAACTCAAGTACTTTCATTTTATGCCAAAGTCCGGGTTTTACCCCAAAGTACTACATACGTCAAGTCCTTTTAAAAGAGATACATTCCTTTATAAAAGTCACCCGATAATTCGTAGTATAAAACTAGAGTGATCCACATTTTTAAGTAAACCAGAACACTTTCCTTTTAAAATCAAGTACCAACATTCTTTTCCTAAGTTCCAGTTTGCCTAGTTTCAATTACTCAAACTTCTCATTTTCAAAAGGTTTCCTGGTTCATAGTTTTAATCCCTTAAAACAAATTAAGAAACATATACCATACGTGTGAGTAGTTTATTCTTGTTTATTACAATCTTATTACAGCAGCCATGATCTAGAAAATGTAATATCATTTTGTCTCATCTTAGTTTCTATGCAGATGGAGGTTTCTACTGGTTTTAATAATACAATTCATTAGTCAATACATTTTCCTTTATTAACGCCGCAGTTGGTTTGTCGATACACATTACGATTTCCAAATCAAGAAACATTCTTAAGCCGGTATACCTATCTTCCCACAAAGCTAGTATAACTCTTAAGTTTTCAAAACCCAAGTATTACTCCTATTTCAAAACGATTCACAAATCTTTTGAAATACATCAAGTTCTTTATTAACACATAACAAGCCAGTTATAATCAAATCGCTACCTTTTGAAACCACAACCCATTGTCTTACCTCGTAAAGTCGTTATAACCAACTTCCCATAAAGCCGTTATAACACTTTATGTTTTAAAACAATCAAACACGATTAACACGTATGCGCTCACCGTACTACATAGTTCACACATATCATGCTAGAAGAGATAAGAGGTTCACATACCTCGCGACGAGTATCGACTAATAGCAAAACGCTCCAAACAATGGCTACTCCTTAAGCCAAGTAAATCGCGCCACACGTAGTACTTCAACCTATAAGGCCACAAGGCGCCTATTATCATCTAGACCACAACGTAGAATATTCTACGTAAAATTCGGCGATCTCCCGCCGCACAGAAATCTCCTTCTTCTATCTAGGTGGCTACCAAGCCAACCGAGGGGGTTTTACACGCCTAACCTGGCGTGTACAATTCTACTACACAAGAATACTACACAAGTCTCATCGTAATACACCCTATGTAATTACGATTCGATTCTTAATTCTTCAGCTTAAGTCAAAAGACATTGCCACAAAGACTAAGTATAGTTCTATATATAGTATACTCAACTATATATTCCAACAACATGTAATTTCCAATTACAATTGATAGAAGGATAGTGTTTACCTCGATAAGCCCAAAATTATCCAAGTTAAATGTCGATCCTTAGCAACGTTTAGCTCCTACTCCGGCGCTCCAAACAACCCTAGAAGTTCTAACCAACTTCTACTTAAATACTTCCACCAACAATGAAGATTTTCTTTGTGGTTTGGTTTGAGACCAAAGGGACAAAGGTAATATTTCCGGCTCTACGTATAGAGGTATCTTTGGAATACTACAAGGTACAAGGCTAAGGTATTTTGGGCATTATAACGATACTTGGAAGACAACTTTCTACCAAGGGGTAGGCTCGGCTAGCACAACAGGCTAGGCTAGGGGGCGGCTAGCACAACTAGGCTAGGGAGGGTGTTCTCGCCAAGGCCTCTTTCTAAGGGGAGAAGGGAGTTGGACGAGAGCAACAACAAGGGAGAGGAGGGATTTCAAGACTTAGACAAAGTGAGGTGAATGAATAAGTCTTCACAAGGAGGGTATTTATAGCAAAGCCAAAGGCCAACCAATGGCCAAGATCTAGCCAAGTGCTACACAAGTGTAAGGCCAAGATCAAGCCAATTGCACCTAACCCTACTCCACAAATCCTCACAAATATCTACACAAATATCTACCACAACTTGCCCGTCCATTCTACTTACCGCCTTTTCAGTCCACCAACGAGGGTGCCAAGTGTTGCCCTCTCTTTGGTCCAAAACGTTCCGTCTCTCTGAAAAATTCGCAAAAATACTAATTGACATAGCCGGATTTTTCCTTCGTAAACAGTAAAGCGTTTCGCCGAAAAACGACTTAATCGTGTCAGGCACAATAAATATTTCGCCAAGGTGCCACGGGGTGACACGTGTCGCCCCGATTCGCCTGAATATTTCGTCTTCCAAAATATCCAAAATACCGAAATCTCAAAAACAAAGCGGCCCTACAAAACCAGAATTTCTCCCGTGGCCCCACGTGACCATTTCCGAAAATAAAATCTCAAAATTCTAATATAATCTATGAAGTCCAAATACCAAATCTGGGAATCCAATTCCCATTAACGAACCTTTTTCTTCACAAATTACCGGAAACTTTTCCGTCGAAAACTCACATCTTTCTTTCTTTTCAAAATTTCTGCCGTACTCTCGTACGTACGTCCTCACATACATACCCTGCAACTACGGGGTATAACACTTTCGTACGCTCTCATACGTAGGGTCAAAACTACGGGGTATAACACTTTGAGTGCAAGTATTATGTTTATTTACGTTGTCGCGACTCTCGGTTGGAGGGCCGGCTGTCTTGTTGTAAGTTTACTTGGACGTACCGACGGTGATGTGGGATTCCACGGGTATGCTTCCACTATTTGTATTACTCCTTGGACATGCTTATACGATGTGGGATTCCGGCGTGTGACCGAGGCGGGTTAGATTCGGTTGTTTGTATTACCCCATGGTCATGCTTATACGATGGGATTCCGGCATGCGACCACGTGGGATATTGTTGTTCCATGGATCGCCCTCCATGAGATTTTGTGACGCAGTTGGATCTCGTAGTTAGCTCGCGTACTTGCCATTCGATTGATACGCAGTGGATCTCGTTGATAGCTTTCGTTCCCGTCGGTGCTATTACGCTTTGGTACGATAAGCTCGGTAGATAGCTTGCGACTTGCCCGGTCATATCTCGTGGCGCAGTTGAATCGTAGTTAGCTGCCATTGCCCCGTCGATTTGCCGACGCAGTTGATCTCGTAGTCAAGCTTCGCTTTACGCCGCCGCGTCATGATCTGAGTTGGATCTGTGGTTCGTTTTTCCTACTGCCCGTATAGTTTTTAGGACACAGTGGGACTTGGTGTTCATGTATGCCTATTGGTGTTATATTTTATCATGGATCTTGCGGGCGAAGATTCCACGGCATGATTGATATTATGGCGAGACCCATGGTTATATTTTAGTAATGACTTTGAGGGCATCGTCCACGACTTGATATGATCTTGTGTATGTGTATCGTAGGTTGGCTATCATACATGTCTCCGCTTTGTATGATGTTATGATTTCATTACTGATTTTCGCCACATACTTGGTACATTCTTCAGACCGACCTCCTTCGGGGCTACATTCACGCCGTGTTTTAGGTACGATGTTTGGTGATCTGCAGGTGTAGGACCCTGCCCAGAATTTTTGGATAGCTCCTTCTGTTCGGGAGTTTATCTTTTTGGTATAAGTTCCTTCAGCAAGCTTTATCTGATTATGGCGGCGTGGCCTTGTCCGTCATAGTTCAAGATAACTATTAAGTGCCAGATTCATATGTGGGATTGGACTCATGTACGGTGTAGTGTCTTTTGTTTATGTATATTATATGACAACCTTGTCGGCTTTGCCCTAGTACATATGTTGGTTTTAAAAAAAAAAGAGGTGTTATTTAAATTCCGCAGTTTACTTGTGTCTGTTAGGTAGAAGGGTGCCTGTAGGCACCAACACGCCCGGTTCGGGCGTGACAGAGTGGTATCGAGCATCGATCCCGGAATGTCTCTGACCGTGTCTAGTAGTCTTGATTATCGGTGTGTTGCGCGCCACACCCATAAACAGAGGCTACGGGACATTTAGGAGTTGGTTTCTATTCTTCTCACTCTAAGATCGTTCCATGTAGCCGTGTTAGTAAGATAATTCCTCTCGACGTAATTTTGTACTGATTATGCCTCGAGGTGCAACAAGAGCTGGGCAAAGGAGTAGAAGGAGCTACTAGTCGGACTCGAGAGTTGATAGGGCTTATGCCTGAGTATACCGGATGTTGTTGTGCGCATGATCGAGTTCTTCTGCGCAGTTTTGAGATCCGGCACGAGCCTCCAGTTTCTTAGGGAAGACTATAGGCCGTCATGAGAAGCGATTATGTTATTGACCAAGATAATGCTACAGTTTCATCAGAAGGAAGTTATTCGGCAAGATGCACAGTGTACAGAGGTAGAGGCAACGCGAGATCGTAGAAGAGGGCTAGACCGGTTGGTTATCCCGGTGAGTTTTTGGACGAGCAGCCTCAGCAGCGAGTGAGATATTCGTCCCAGCCTACCCAGTACATACCCCCGCAGTCCACAGGTGGGAGGTTTGACCCCACAAGGTATTTAAGAGTTGGTCCGAGCTCCAGGGTTCGAAGTTCTCAGAGGAGCAGAGGATTTTCTCAGTCGAGGCCACATATTCCTCAGTGTTTCCAATGTAGTAAGCGTCATTCGGGGAAATGCCGTTATGGCACAGGTGTTTGTTTTTATTGTGGTCGTCCGGGCCATATTCAGAGGGTATGTCCTTTTAGAAAGAGCACCGGTGAGGTGGCTCAGCCTATGAGGCCGATGGTTGGTTCCCTTTCCACACTCGTCCCCAGGCGTGGTGTTGGATGTCGGCCATCGTGGTAGGTCGAGTGGAGTTTATAGTTCTGGCGGTCCTTCGAACCGCATAGATGACGTGACTACTGGGCAGGATCAGGAGGCGACATCGCATGGGGTTACAGGTATATTTCGATTCTTTTGAATCATACGTGCATTGATAGATTCAGATTTCGCCCTAGCATATATGTTTTCCCTTTGTTGCTAGTAGTTGTAAGTGATAGTACCCCCAGAGGTAGGAATACTTTGATTAGTAAAGTGAAAAGTTAAGAATGTTGACAAGAATGATAAGTGAACTGAGACTATAGTTGTGTAGAGTTCACAAGTTGTAGTTACCCCATAATAAGTGTAAAGACCGATAGGGAAGGATGTACAGTAGAAATACTTTGGCTTATGTGACGAACCTCTAGTGAATGGGAGGATAGGGTGAGAAGTACCTTGAGATAAGAGAAAGATTTATTTCAGACTAAGAATGAGAAGTTAAGTGTGACGATGGGTCGGGTTATGGACTCATTTCTGGTCAACCGATAGTATGGAATCGGGTGATGTCAGTTGGTAATGGTCCCGCTATGTGATAGGGTCACGAGGATGCAAGGCCCAAGTGTTATACCCCGTATTTCCAGAGTATGTACGTGAGGGCGTACGTATTAAAATTTATGCCTTAAGGATTGGCTAGGTTCGAATTTGGGCACAAGTGCCGAAAGGAGTCGTTTTCGACGAAACGTTTTACTAAACTACGAAGGAAAATTCGCTATGTCATTTCTAATTTTTAGGATTTTTCCGAGAGGCGAAACATTTTGGACCAACGGGAGGGTGACAAGTGTCACCTCGCATCGATGGAGTGGGACGGCAATTGGACGAGAAAGGTGGCATGTAATAGGTAGGATATTTTTGTGCAAGTTGTGTGGTAGATGGATAAGGTACACATGGTTGAAATCTAGCCCTACACTTGCCTTACACTTGGATGAATCTTGGCCATTGGTTGGCCATTTCTTGACCTATAAATACTCTAAGTTGATGAACTTATTCATCCAAAATTGTTCCAAGTCTTGAAATCCTCCCTTGTTCTTGTGGTTCTCGTCCAACCCTGGCGAAACCTCCCCTAATGAGCTAGCCGAGAGCCTCCCCCCCCCCCCTATCCTAGTTGTGCTAGTCGAAATACACCCCCCCTTGCCTTGTTATTTTCGTATAAATACCCCTTTTGGTGGGATAGATATACTCTCCAAGTATTGTTAACATGCCCAAATACCTCGGCCCAAATACCTGGTAGTATTGCCAAGGTTACCCAGATACAAAAGCCCGAAAATACTATTATACTTCCTCGATACAAAAAAACGAACTAAGGAAAACCTTCATAGTCGGTTGAAGTGTTTAGTAGAAGTTGCGGAACTTCTAAGGGTTGTTGGAGGATGGAGCACTGAGTAGAGCTAAGCGTTGCTCGGAGCGACATTATACTTGGATAATTTTGGGCTTATCGAGGTAAATACTATCCTTCTTAGTGTAATTGGAAATTACATGCGTAGTAGTATAGAAATGAATATAAGATTCATAAGAAGAGAATTGAAGCGTAATAGAAGGATATTACGAAAAGACTTGAATCAAATCACTTGAAGAAAATAAGTAGAAGTTAACCGTACTTACATAGGACTGTATATCTGATGGTGATAACCTTTATTGGTTGAATGTTACGCAAGTAGCATGGGCTACTTAGAAGGTGGACCAAAGCAATGTTATAGCCGTGAGCGTTTGCTTATAATCGCCGAGGTATGTGATTCTTCGTATACTCTTGAGCATGATATTTTAAAGGAAGATATATATAGTACGGCAATGTCTTTGACTTAGCCCGATAATATATAGTACGGTAGACGTCGTGTGCTAATTGAACGTAGTTGTGCGGCAATGTCTTTGACTTAAGCTTAATAATAAGAACCTTGAATGTATTTCAAATGCTAAGAAACCATTTTTAAAGAAGAGTAACACTTGGTTTTAAAGGTTTTAAAAAGAGTTATACTAGCTTTATGGGGAGTTAGGTATAACGTCTTAAGAGAGGTAAAGAAAATGGTTTACTGATGTTAGAAGTTAAGAGACTTAATCTTATAAGATAAGAGACTTAACTTAAATGAATTAAAATGAGTTTTGTGTGAAACCTCATTCGTGAGTAATGAGTACGTGGTTTTTAAAGGGAATAATGTTTTACTGATTTCAGAAATCAGAATGTGTATCGACAAATCACTGCAGCGTTAATAAAGGAAAATGTATTGAATAATGAAGTATTATTAAAACCCGTAGAAACCTCCATCTGCATAGAAGCTAAGATGAGACAAAATGATATTACATTTTCTAGATCATGGCTGCTTAATAAGATTGATTATGAACAAGAATAACCTACTACCATGGCATATGTTACTCAATTGTTTTAAAAAGAGATTAAGACATTGAACTATAAAACTTTTCTAAAAAGAGACTTGCGTAATTGAAATTAGGCAAACTGGAACTTTAGGGAAAAGAAGGGCATTATGTTGTCTTAAAATGGTTTAAAACATAAAGTGTTATAACAGCTTTATGGGAAGTTGGTTATAACGACTTTATGAAAACAAAAAAAAAGGGTTTCATCATTGGTTTTAATGTGGTAACTTGACTTTAAAAAGAGAAGTGTTTTGGTCTAAAAAGAAGGCATGGTATTGCCTTAATTTGGATTTAAAAAGGAAAGTATGAAAGTTGTTTTACTTAAAAGATATAAGTCACTCCTTTTTTATATACTACAGGTATCGGGTGACTTTTATAAAAGGAATGGATCTCTTAAAAGGAATTTAACGTACGTAGTACTTTAGGGTTAAAATCCGGACCTTGTCATAAAATGAAAGTACCTTGAGTTGTGTATAACTTGCCTATGCTTGTTGTTGTGAAACTTGACCATGTTACGTGTAATAGCCTTGTTGTGCAAGTACTGTGTTCCACTCGACTACCGGTTCATCCGGGAATGTATTTCACTCGACTACCGGTTCACCCGGGAATGTATTTCACTCGACTACCGGTTCATCCGGGAATGTACTTCACTCGACTACCGGTTCACCCGGGAATGTATTTCACTACCACGGCTTCGGGATGAGCCGAATGTATCCACCGTTTCTATCTTGGGTCCATGAGATGGGCCGAGACATGTTATACGATTACATGATTTATACCTAGATCACGGTGAGGAAGAAGTTCCACGTGAGGATGACTTTGAGGCGAGTCCACGACTTGACATAATTGCTCTTATGTTGTGAATCGTAGTTTGGTTATCATACATGTCTCCGCTTTATATAGACTATTATGATTTCATTTCTGATTTTTACGGTTCACATACTTGGTACTGTTATCGACTCTTCGGGCCGCGTCTGCCGCAGTAAAAGTATATCACCGATCCCCGCTTTTAGGATAACCTTTTCAGCGTATTAGGAAGCTGCCTTCCTTGAGGCTTATCTTTGGTATGTTACCCGAGTCCAAAGTTCTTGTATGCGTTCGGGGTATGGCGGGCCCCGTCCTGGTCATAGTTGTTGTATAAATCTTAGAGGTCCAGTAATCGTCAAGCGTGGTTGTAAGGATTATCGTTTCAAATGTCTTTATATATATAGGTTGAAAGGCAACCGTTTTGGTTGGCCTATTTTATTTCATCATGATCCATGTCTATTTTGCATGTTTAAGTTTTTATTTCCGCTGGTTTTCTCTGATGTTGTATCACTAGGGTGCCCGGGGTAAGGCACCAGTCACGGGCCCGGGTTCGGGTCTTGACACCAAGTCTAGTTGATTTTGTACGTGTACTAAATAAGTTTGAAAGTACGAGAAAGTATGACAAGTAAGGAAAGAAAGGAACCTCTAAGGATCCCGTGTTTGAGAAGACTGTAACCTTCGAGTATGGTGAGAAGGGACCACGGACGGAAGGTCCATTGTTATGTTTACGTATGTTATGTGGTGGCCATGTATGGCATCGTTGGTCTTGTGGAGTATTGACTGTTAGGCATTGTATAGAGATTGTGCCGGAGTGTGTATAGCTTGAAAACCGACTAAGAACATTCGGGTACGAATGTTTCTAAGGGGGGAAGAATGTTACACCCCGTAAGTCCAGGACATGTATAAGAGAAAGTACGTAAGGAACACAAGACTTGGAAATTAGTGCGAAAGGAAGAATTGTTTTTTCGACAGAAAATCTTCCGAGCGTCGGAAACGAAAAATATTCGTTGTTGAGAATTGGATTCTCAAAATTCATTATTGGGAGAGTATGGAACTTATTAACATTATGGAAATTTATTTTTACGGATTTGGTCACGTGGGGCCCACCCGAGGAATTTTACGTTTTGCGGGGCCCACGAGGGTTACGGAATATTTATGGACGAATGAGAGGGCGACACGTGGCACCCCCACATATGGTCTTGGACGTTTTATGTAAGGGTAAAATAGTCATTGACCATCAAGGAAGATAAGTCTTGCTAGCTTGAGATTGTTGACCAAGTCAACTTGTCCACTTGGCTTTACATTAATTGATCTTCATCCTAGCCCACAAGTGTTTTAATCTAATCCCTCCATTGTGTTTTATATACACTACACTAGTGCAAGACTAGTCTTGAACACTTAGAAAAATTAGAGACCTTGTTCTTGTGCTTGAGTTGCTCTCGGGTTTGGAGGGGTTTCCACACAAAAAAATTTGTAGTTTTGATCCATTGTTCACAAGACTTAAACCCAATGTCCCTAAGGGTATTGTAAGGATATCTCAATAGAAAGATTTCGGAAAAACGGCGTTTTCGTATTAGTCGCAAGGCGGAAACTTAAGGAGTTCTTCAACTTGGAAGTTGGAACTTGAAGATGAGTTCTTCATAGGCTTCTAAGGAGTGCTTGGAGTGGATTGGAACATAAGGAAAGGAGCTAAGAATTGCTAAGGAGCGACTTTGAATCTTGGAAATTTTAAGGGCTTGTAAAGGTATAATTCTTGTCATTTTAGAAATTAAGGTTTACTTATAATTGTAGTTATGGATATTAGCAAGAATGAGATGTTTAGTATGAAGTTTGATAAGTGTATTGGCTATTGGAACCCTAATCCGAAAACTAGCATGTTTAGCCTTAAGATTACAATTCAAGTTGATTATTAGTTTAAGTCGTCGCGTGTTGTATAAGAAGGAAATTGTAGTTGTTGAAGTTGTTTATGACTATATAACATGTTAGATCTTAGAACTTGGAATTGGAATAGAATTTGGAAAGGACTTGTGTTGTTGTTTTAAGTTAGCCGAGAGATGGCTTTTGGAGTATTAAACTACTTGGTATGAATTGTGGGGCGAAATTTTACACGTATTGTAAGGCGTTAATCCCCTTTGATTGGTTGGTATGTTGAGCCTTAAATGTGGCATGTTGGTTATTGTATTCGGCCTTGAAAAAGGTGGCAAAGTATGTAGAAACAAAGGAAGTGCTGCCCGATTTTCCGTAGAATAGAGACCGTATACTTAGTATTATTCTACGTTAGAGACTAGAAGTTGATAGTCATGTTGTGACCATTATAGGTTGACAATTCTACGTGCGTATTCAGCTTGTGGATTTAGCCGAAAAGGTATGTGAACTATCTCCTTCTAGCATGATTCCTTAAGATAAAGAAAGTATGTCCTACTCCTTAAACGATCCATTCCTCGTTATATTTGGATTGCCTAAAATAGAATTTGTTCTATGTACTTCCTTGATTGTACTTTGATGTTTAAATTGTAAGTTGTATAATCCATTTCTTAGTGGAGTTTGGATTCTTAAGAGTGAAAGTATTTTCTTAAAGTACATAGAGTCTTGAAAAGGAAGGGTTTCCAAATCTTTGGCTAGTGCCTTAGTTCCAAAACCTAAGGGTTGTTATAATGACTTTAGGGGAGTCAAAGGAGTGATTTACTTAATTGTTTTAAAAGAGGAGAAATGACATGATTTAGTAGAAGAAACTTGATTTCTAAAGATTAAGAGACTTGAAGTATTTTGAAAGTTAAGAAACTTGATTTGTAAGTATGTGATACTTGGTTTTAAAAGTATAAGTCTCTTGGTTATAAAAGGAATGAATATGTCTAAAACTATAAAGGGTTATAACGACTTTATGGGAAGTTGGTTATAACGGCTTTATGGAAGGTTAAGAAAGTTGTCTATTTTGATTATTAGGCATAAGTTGCCTAGATTGTGAAAATTTGAAGTTACTTGATTTCAAGCTTTGAAATGAGTTTTCTAAAACTGTAGTAACTTACTTTGAAAAATAGACACAACTTGATACTACGGGTGTTAGTATCTTGAGGTTTTACATAAAAAAGAGTCTTTTGAAAAGAATGTACGTACGTAGTACTTTGGCTTGTTTAATTGAGAATTATTCTATGTGTGCCTTGATAAGTACTTTGGCTTGTTTAATTGAGAATTATTCTATGTGTGCCTTGATAAGTACTTTGGCTTGTTTAATTGAGAATTATTCTATGTGTGCCTTGATAAGTACTTTGGCTTGTTTAATTGAGAATTATTCTATAAGTGCCTTGAGTTTATAAAATGAAAGTCTATAGATTTTATGAACTTGCCTATGTGTGATGGTGATAGCCTTTGAGTGCAAGTATTATGTTTATTTACGTTGCCGCGGCTCTCGGTTGGAGGGCCGACTGTCTTGTTGTAAGTTTACTCGACGCATCGGTGATGTGGGATTCCACGTATGCTTCCATTATTTGTATTACTCGCGGACATGCTTATACGATGTGGGATTCCGGCACGTGACCGTGAGGCGGGTTAGATTCGATTGTTTGTATTACCCCATGGTCATGCTTATACGTGGGATTCCGGCACGCGACCACGTGGGATATTGTTGTTCCATGGATCGCCCTCCATGAGATTTTGTGACGCAGTCGATCTCGTAGTTAGCTCGTACTTGCCCCGCCGATACGACGCAGTCGATCCGCAGATAGCTTTCGCCGCCGCTGCTATTGCACGCTTGGTACGATAAACTCCGAGATAGCTTGTGCACTTGCCCCGGCCATATCTCGTGACGCAGTTCGATCCGTAGTTAGCTTCGACTTGCCGTCGCGCTTGTTGACGCAGTTGATCTCGTAGTTGGCTTTCGCATTTGCCCGCCAGTTTTATGATACAGTTGGATCTCGTGGTTCGCTTTCCTACTGACCGCATGCTTTTAGGACACAGCGGGACTTGGTGTTCATGTATGCCTATTGGTGTTATATTATATCATGGATCGCGATGAGGAAGGATTCCACGCATGATTGATATTATGGGCGAGACCCATGGTTATATTTTAGTAATGACTTTGAGGCACGCGCCCTCGACCTTTTATGATCATTGCAGGTATCAGGTAATCGTAGTCGCTATCATACATGTCTCCGTTTTGTATAGATCATATGATTTCATTACGATTTTCGATTTCACATACTTGGTACATTCTTCGTCTCGACCTCCTTCGGCCGCGTCATGCCGCAGTTTAGGTACGCTGTTTGGTGATCTGCAGTGTAGGACCGCTAATAGTTTTGGATAACTCCTTCGTCGGAGTTTATCTTTTAGTATAAGTTCCTTCAAGATGTGCTTTACATGCATGGTACGGGGGCCTTGTCCCGTCATAGTTCAGTATAACTCTTAGAGGTCTGTATTCATATGTGGGATTGGACTCATGTACGGTGTAGTGTCTTTTGTTTATGTATATTACATGGCAGCCTTGTCGGCTTTGCCCTAGTACGTATGTTGGTTTAAAAAAAAAAAGTGTTATTTAAATTCCGCAGTTTACTTGTGCAGTTAGTGGTGGTGCCTGTGTAGGCACCACCACGCCCGGTTCGGGCGTGACAACTATGACGGGACAAGGCCCCACCGTAGCCCTGAATATACCTAGCCATAATGACAAGCTCCGGAACACTGGAGCTATCCCAAAATGCTGAACAAGGATCCGAAGCTCGCAGATCCACAACTGAGTACCTAGACTGGACATGAACACAACTCCTGGGCGGCCGCATAACAAGTACTAAGTATGGAACGGAAATACACAAAGAAACAAGATCATAATCGTACAAAAAGAATGACGAGGCAAGTATGAAAATCAAATACCGATCCTACCGTGTCATCTAAAACAAGAGCCAACCGCTCTCGTATCACCGTACAACTTTCTAATATGAAAGCCATGTCAAAATCGTGACACGACCGTGATATAATATCACGTACATGCTCGTGGAACACACCATCACCGCAAGTGTAATAAGTATAATAAATAACCAATCATGTCAAAGTCAGGGACACATGCCCTTAGAATCAGCATGAAATTTGAATCATGGGTCTCAAGCCCGCAATATCAAAGCGTGTTCGTGGAATCCTTCATCTCTGTCGGCATGCACAAAGTGTAGTATATATAACATGTATCAAGGAAGCATGCCCGTGGAATCCTTCATCAATGTCGGCATGCACAAAGTGTAATATATATATATAACATGCCCGTGGAATCCTGCATCTCGGGTACATGTCTTCATGGAGAACTAGTCCATGGAATAATAGTATCATCCGGGGATTGAACCGGCATCATGGCCGCATGCCCACGGAATCCTTCATCGTGTAATCCTGTCCATGGAACAATATAGTGAAAGCATTCCCGTGGAATACAACATCACCGTCGGCATGTCCATGTAAACAATACAATAACGTTGTCGGCCCTCCAGTGAGGGACGCGGTCCAAATATCAAGAATTGTACACTTATAGCTATCACAAGAAACTATGTACAATTTAACCATCTACAACTATCATTAGCACAAATAGAATGAACTATTACTTAGACAAACCTAGGTACCAACATCTCGTGTACCATAAGACATTTTAAACCATCTTTTGACTTTCCATAAAAAACCGTTATAACCACTTCCCATAAAGTCGTTATAACAACTTTCATGAAACTAAGGTACTATCACATCCTATGAAGTCAGGGCATTGTCGTGTCATGTAATTTTAGGGAATTCGAACCCAAAGTATTATGTACATCTATTCTTTATAAAAGAATCGATTCATGAAGTATTAGGGCATTGGACCCAAAATTCTTTCACCATTAAAACCAAGTTACTTACTCGTTTAACTCAAGTAACTTACACTTTTAAAACCAAGTAACTTATGCCTTTAAATCAAGTCACTTACTCTTTCCAAACCAAATCTTTTATTCTCTTTAAATCAATCAAGTAACTTATACCTTTAAATCAAGTTACTTCCTCTTTCAAAATCAAGTAACAAATACTTTTCAAATCAAGTTACTCATTCTCTTTAAATCAAGTAACAAATACTTTTCAAATCAAGTTACTTATTCTCTTTAAATCAAGTAACAAATACTTTTCAAATCAAGTTACTTATTCTCTTTAAATCAAGTAACTTATACTTTTCAAATCAAGTTACTTATTCTCTTTAAATCAAGTAACAAATACTTTTCAACTCAAGTTACTTATTCTCTTTAAATCAAGTAACAAATACTTTTCAAATCAAGTTACTTATTCTCTTTAAATCAAATAACAAATACTTTTCATATCAAGTTACTTATTCTCTTTAAATCAAGTAACAAATACTTTTCAACTCAAGTTACTTATTCTCTTTAAATCAAGTAACAAATAATTTTCAAATCAAGTTACTTATTCTCTTTAGTGTAGTAAATTAGCAAGGTCAACTCGACTCCAATACTTTCTAACGACTCTTACCAACATCCCCCATAGGACTTGGTAAGAACTTAGGAATATTCTAGACATGCCTTTAGCATAAAATCAATAACATGAATACTTCCTATACCAAGGCAAGTATACTTCAAGAATAAGTCATGTATACTCCAAAGTCAAGGCAAGTATACTTCAAAAAAACAAGTCAAGTATACTCCAAATAACAAGGCAAGTATACTTCAAGAAACAAGTCTTGTATACTCCAATAACAAGGCAAGTATACTTCAAGGATAGTCATTGTTATACCCCGTATTTCCAGAGTATGTACGTGAGGGTGTACGTACAAAAGTTTAGCCTTAGTTAGGCATTATGGACGAAAAAGTTTGTGCACAACTCACTAAAAGAATTGTTTTCCGACGAAACGTTTTACAAAACTTCTGGCGGAAAATTACGGCTATGTCATTTCTAATTTTGCGGATTTTTCCGAGAGACGAAACATTTTGGATCAACGAGAGGCGACACTTGTCACCCTCTAATTGGTGGACGATTGGGCAGAATGGGACGAATTGGGGCTTGTTTTGTCAAGGAGTTGGTAGGATATTTTTGTGTAGTAGATGGATAAGGACACCTGCCTAAATCCTCACCCTACACTTGCATAGCACTTGGCTTCATCTTGGCCATTGGTTGGCCTATAAATACCCCCCTAACTTGAAGGTTTTCTTCATCCACAAATCAATTCTCCAAGTCTTGAAATTCCCTCCCCTCTCTTGTTGTGTTTTTGTCCAACACCCTCTCCCCCCTCTAGCCTAGTGGCTTTGGCCGAGAGCCTCCCCCCCCCCTTCCTTAAGTCCTAGCCGAAACCTACCCCCCCTCCCTTGGTAGAAAAGTTGTCTTCCAAGTGTAGTTACTATTCCTAAAATACCCTAGCCCAAATCCCGTATAGTACTTAGTAGAAGTTGTGAAGAACTTCTAAGGGTTTCGTGGAGATATCGGAGCGTGAAATTAGGAGCTAAACCTCGCTCAGGATCGACTTTTAACTTGGATAATTTTGGGCTTATCGAGGTAAATAATCTTATCCTTCTTTTGTAATTAGAGAATGCATATTGTAGAAGTATAGGATTAAGTATAAATACTTAGAAGGATATTACAGAATAGAATTGAATCAAGTATCACGATAGAAGGGTATAAAGAAGAATAATTGAATCAGACTTACATAGTGTATTCTGATGAGACTTGAGTAGCTTGGCGGGTAGGGAAGTGCTGCCCAATTTTCCGTAGAATAGAGAACCCTCCGCTTAGAACTGTTTTCAGAATAGTCTAGACGTTGATAGACGTATTTGACTATTATAGGTTGATTCTCTGCGCACGACATATTCGACTTGGCAGGTGGATTTCGCCGAGAAGGTATGTGATTCTTCCTATCCTCTTGAGCATGATATTTTAAAGAATATATATAGTACGGTAGACGTACGTGTGTTAACTGAACGTAGTTGTACGGCAATGTCTTTTGACTTAAGCCTGAATAATAAGAATCTTGAAGTATTCCAAAGAATTAAGAAACCTGTTTGAAAGAAGAGTAATGCTTGGTTTTAAAAGCTTAAGAGTTATACTAGCTTTATGGGAAGTTAGGTATAACGACTTAAGAGAGATAAAAAGAATGGTTTATTAATTTTCGAAGTTAAGAGACTTGATCTTAAAAGATAAGAGACTTGACTTAAATGAATTAATATGAATTTTGTGTGAAACCTCATTCGTGAGTAATGAGTACTGGGTTTTTAAAAGGAATAATGTTTCTTGATTTGAAATCGAGAATGAGTATCGACAAACCATCGCAAGTTAATAAAGGGAAATGTTTTGAATAATTAAGTATTATTAAAAGGTGTTGAAACCTCCATCTGCATAGAAGCTAAGATGAGACAAAATGATATTACATTTCCTAGATCATGGCTGCTTTAATAAGATTGATTTTGAACAAGAATAACCTACTCACATATAAGACATATGTTTCTCAAATTGTTTAAAAGAGAATTATATTCTTAAGTGATTAAGACTATGAACTACGAAACCTTTCTAAAATAAGAGACTTAAGTACTTGAAATTAGGCAAACTTGAACTTATGGAAAAGAATGTTGTTACTTGATGTTGAAAAAGAAAGTGTTTTGGTTTACCTAAAAATGTTAGTCACTCTATTACTACGGGTATCGGGTGACCTTTATAAAAGAAATGGATCTCTTAAAGCATTAATGTATGTAGTACTTTGGAGTTAGAACTTGGTTTTGTTAACGTAAACATTAAAGCACCTTGTGTGGTTAGCTTGTCTATGTTTTGCTGGTAATAGCCTTGTGATACCTTCCTGCTGGTTTGATAAGTACCCATGTTATGATACTACGTGTGTTAGTGTCTTGTGATGTTATTCTTGTGGTGCTTACGTTGTTAAACGTTAGGACTGTTGTATTGTTATTATATCACATACCCCCTTGACTTGTTATACCGAGGGCTTGCCACCCTTGATGCGGGTCTATACGGCCTATGCGGTCTGCGTGACTATGCGGAGCTGCGGGAGTTCCAGGGTTGATCATTCCGGGTGTTTTATCCCGATGCGGGGATGCCCTATGCGGTCTGTGTGTGTCACGACCCGAACCCGGGCCCGTGATTGGTGCCTTACCCCGGGCACCTTAGTGATACAACATCAGAGAAAATCAGCGGAAATAAAACATAAACATGAAACAAGAAATATGATAAATAAACAGGCCAACCAAAAAGCGGTTGCCTTCAGATATATACATAAAAACCCAACAGCTTATCCTTTTTACAATGCCTACAACAAGATTCTGCACTCTAAGAGTTTTACAACAACAACTATGACGGACAGTGGCCCGCCATACCTCGAATGTATAAGAACTCTGCACTGTGGTAACATACCAAAAGATGAGCCTCCGAGAAACGGCTTCCTAACACGCCGAATCGTGATCCTATGGCGAGGATCCACAACCGATGTACCTCTACTGCGCATGAATGCGGCCCAAGGAGGTCAAGACAACAGTACCAAGTATGTGAAATCAAAAATACGTAAATGAAATCATAATAGTCTATGTAAAGCAGAGACATGTATGATAACAAAACTACTGATCACAACATAAAAGATCATGTCAAGTCGTGACTCACGCCTCAAGTCATCCTCATGCCCGTGGAACTCTTTCCTCATCACTTGCCATCGATATAAACCGTATGGAATACATGTCGACCCATCCTACGGGACTCGGTGAAAGAATCGGATGGAGTACGCGGTCCCTACCATCTCACGGACTCGGTAAAGAATCGGATAGATCGTGTCCGCCCATCTCATGGGACTCGGTAAAGAATCAGATGAAATACGTGTCCCGGCCCATCTCATGGGACTCGGTGAAGAATCAGATGAAATACGTGTCCCGGCCCATCTCATGGGACTCGGTGAAGAATCAGATGAAATACGTGTCCCGGCCCATCTCATGGGACTCGGTGAAGGATCATTCATAACAAATCAGCCGTCCCTCCATCGAGAGACGCGGTGGTATAGAAATACAGTACTTGCACAATCAAGGCTATCACACGAAAACATAGGCAAGTTACACACAACTCAAGGTTACTTCCATTTTATGCCAAAGTCCAGGTTTTAACCCCAAGTACTACGAACGTTAAATTCTTTTTAAAAGATCCATTTCTTTCACAAAGGTCACACAATACCCGTAGTATAAAATAGAGTGACTATCTTTTAAGTAAACCAGAACACTTCCTTTTGTAAAATCAAGTAACAACATTATTTCCCAAACGTTCAAGTTTGCCTAATTTCAATTACTCAAGTCTCTTACTTTAGAAAGGTTTCATAGTCCATAGACTTAATCACTTGTTAACATAATCTCTTTTAAAACAATTTGAGTGACATATGCCTTATGTGAGAGTAGGTTATTCTTGTTTATAACAGTCTTATTAAGGCAGCCATGATCTAGAAAATGTAATATCATTTTGTCTTATCTTAGCTTCTATGCAGATGGAAGTTTCTACTGGTTTTAATGTAATTCATTAGTCAATACATTTTCCTTTATTAAGGCTGCAGTGGTTCGTTCGATACTTATTCTCATTTCCGAAATCAGTAAAACATTATTCCTTTTACAAACCAAGTACTCATTACTCACGAATGAGGTTTCACACTTTTTAACAAAATTCATATTAATTCAAATTAAGTCAAGTCTCTTATCTTTTAAGATCAAGTCTCTTAACTTCTAAAATCAATAAACCATTCTTTTTATCTCTCTTAAGTCGTTATACCTAACTTCCCATAAAGCTAGTATAACTCTTAAGCTTTTAAAACCAAGTATTACTCTTCTTTCAAAAAGGTTTCTTAATTCTCTTGAAATACTTCAAGATTCTTATTATTCAGGCTTAAGTCAAAGACATTGCCGTAAAACTACGATCAGTTAACACACGTACGTCTACCGTACTATATATATTCTTTTAAAATATCATGCTCAAGAGGATAGGAAGAATCACATACCTCGCGACGATTATCGACTAATAGCAAAATGCTCCACTGTTATAATCCCAGCTTGTCCACCTTTCAAGTAGATCATGCTACTTGTAGAACTTTCAACCTATAAAGGCCATATACGCCTATCAACGCCTAAACTATTCTCAGAGGATATTCTACGGAAAATCGGGCAGACTTCCTACCCGTTAAACTACCCAAGTCTCATCAGAATACGATCTATGTAAGTACGATTTAATCTTCTTCTTTAATATTCTTCGATGTGATCTCGCTTTAATTCTCTCTCAGAATATCCTTTATTACGCTTCAATTCTCTTCTGAAATATCCTTCTATGAATCTTATATTCATTTCTATACTACTACAGTATGTAATTCCCAATTACAATATAAAGACAAGAGTATTTACCTTGATAAGCCCAAAATTATCCAAGTTTAAAGTCGATCCTGAGCAAGGTTTAGCTCCTACTCCGTGCGCTCCAACCCGCTCCAAACAACCCTTAGAAGTTCTAACCAACTTCTACTTAAATACTTCAACCAACTATGAAGATTTCCTTAGGGTTTCGTTTAGTGGCTTAAAGGAAAGTATAGTAGTATTTTCCGGGCTATTCAGATAGATGTACTTGGAAATACTACAAAGGTTTTGGGCTAGAGTATTTTGGCATTATAACAATACTTGGAGAAGTATTTCAACCAAGGGGGTAGTATTTCGACTAGAACAACTAGAGGGGTATTTCTCGGCAAGGGCCTCAAAGGGAGGACTTGGGCGAAACTACACTGGGAGGAGAGGGATTTTAGACTTGGAAATGTCTAAGTGTGGATGAAGAAGTTCATCAACTAAGGGGGTATTTATAGGCCAACCAATGGCCAAGATTAAGACAAGTGGTAGGCAAGTGTAAGGTCAAGATTTGGACAAGTGTGTGGGTCCCACCTTATCAATCTACCACATAAATATCCTACCTAATCCTTGACCAAGGAAAAGGCAAGAAAAACGCCCAAGTTTCGTCCATATGAGGTGACAAGTGTCACCCTCTCGTTGGTCAAAAATATTTCGCCTCGGAAAAATCCGCAAAAATAATAATTGATATAGCCGAATTTTCCTTCGCAGTTTGTAAAACGTTTATTTGAAACGATTCTTTTCGTGTTGTGCACAAAATTTTCGGTCCTTGCCTAACTTAAGGCTTAAACTTTTATACGTACGCCCTCACGTACATACTCAGGAAATACGGGGTATAACATTCTCCCCTCCTTAGAAACATTCGTCCCGAATGTTCCTTCTAAGTCTCAAAACATACATGCGCCAGTATAGTCTTCACTACTATGCTTCCGAAAAACAATCATGCCACACCTGGCCATAAAATAACACACGCGCAAATACTTAATTCAAGTCCACGAGGAATCACCTCTAACATCACAAAAACTCCCACCCAAGGGCTAAAAGATACTCTCTTCGCACGTTCACTTTACAAAAGAATGATCACATCTATGTCCTTAACATGCTCGCTTCTTCCTTACTCGTACCGCTTCGTACACTCGAACTCTTTCTCATAACTTATCACATTTACATCGCTCGCTTCCAAAATCTACGGTTGCTAAAACCTCCTTTGGATAAGCCTCGCCTTATCCACATTCTGCTGACACAAGTAGGGACCAACTATCTAAACTTTGCCAACATCGAACAAATTGACCGGCAATCAATACTTCCGCCCATACAAGGCTTCTTAAGGTGACATCCGAATACCGAAATGGTAGCTAGTATAATACTCACTCAACAAGAGGCAAATAATCCTCACAACACCTCGAAATCAAACGCCTACCGTAACCTATCCTCAAACTCCTTTAAGGCCATTCCCGGCCTTCACGATCTGATTCTAGTCGAACACATCCGCGAACTCGTACGATGGTTATCTAAACTTGGGCCTAGCACCCTCGTGACCCTACCCAAGTGGCGGGACCGAACTGACCCACCACAAACAGCCGCGGGTTGACCCGTGAATGGTCCTCAACCCGACCCGCTATCGTGCCAAACACTTGTTCCCCCGATCCGGATCAATCTCACAATCAAGTCACGAAAACCTAGTGGTCTTTTTAGCTCGACTACCCTCTCATTTTATACCACTCAGGGACTTATCACGCAAATATATCCCACGTATACAATGCACCCCGACAAAGGTCAACATAAACATAAATCTTTTACTCAAGATGGCCTCGCTTCTAAGGTCTCTACGTATAAAACTCTAAGGCTCACAATTTCTAGGTACCCCAACCTTACCCTTTACTAACTGTGCCTTTAAATCACAATTTAACATAATGCTTAGTCATCATCATATCATTAACGATACTAGTCTCTAGAGGGTAAGAATATACCAGATTCAGCTTCATTTTCCGCCGTCGCTATCCATAATCACGCCTGCAGGCGCATAGCTATAGAAGGCGATGAACACGCCTTGCAGGTGGTGAGTCGTCGCCTGCATCCTTCCTATTAGGGCGGTTCTCGTCACACACACGGCGGCGGGAAAAACAAGCACCGATAAAAGACGACATTCCCGGGATGGCGTGCGCCACATCGTGCACAGAGGAAACATGAATCGGTGGCTAGAACCATGTATACCGGGAACGAAGCCACGAGCCGACCGGCTCGAATACCGAGCGTCACGAAGGCGCGGAGGACCACTCTGCGGGCGGAGGTACATAACTAGTTCTTTGGCGGCCCGCCTCGAAAGTCACCAAAGGACCCTGCTGTTCTGACCCTCTTCTGCTGATCCCGGTCATTCCGTCGACCTCTCCGTGCCTCACATCCTAGCGCATGAGCCTGCATGTGGGCAATGTCCATGCCCGGCTGAAGAGCTACACCCGAACAAGCCTCTGCCAAGTAATTATCTAGCCCGGTGACGTAGCGGTGTACTCTGTCCTCCATATCAGCTACTACAGCGGGGACATACCGAGCTAATGAGTCGAACTCCACATTGTACTCTCTAACCGTCTGCCTGTCCTGCCTCAACGTCAAAAATCTGTCTGCCCGTGCCCTCCTCATCTGCGGAGGCAAGAAATATGCAAGAAATGCCGCCGAGAACTTCGTCCCCAAGCGGTGGAAGTGCATGCTCTCGGGGCGGCTCCGACCGAATCGAACGATCATTGCGGTATCACGCAGCGACTAATGCGAACCAATACCACCGACTGCGCCTCGAGGCTCGATCACTCATGATCCGTAGGCTGTCGGATAAACTCTGAGGGTCATCCTCGCTCGATCCATAGAACAACTGGCGGGCTCTGACTCGAGAAAGTCCGTAGTCTCAAAGCACATGCGCTCGGGGGTGAACTACGGTGCTACTGGGGACTAACTGCGTCGGCCTATTCTCATATCTCGTACGACCACGGCGATGCTGAACCATCTCCTTGTACCATCTCATTTGCTCTAGGATCACGCGGATCGAGGCTCAGTATCAGAGTCTCGGCCCGGCTGCTGGCGGCTTCTAACTGGTCTTTGGCGGCGTTGCAAAACTTCGCCGTCTGAGCACTATCTCGTAACGATCGGGCCCGGGCCTGCAGTAACCTCCGTGTTCTACTTATTATACCCCGTAGTTCTAGGGTATGTATGTGAGGACGTACGTACGAGAATACGACAGAAATTTTGGAAAGAAAGAAAGATGTGATTTTTCGACGGAAAAGTTTCCGGATTTCGTGAAGGAAAAAGGTTCGTTAATGGGAATTGGATTCCCAGATTTGGTATTCGGACTTCTTGGAATATTTTAGAATTATGGAATTTTATTTCCGGAATTGGTCACGTGGGGCCCACGGGAGAAATTTACGGTTTTGTGGGGCCCACTTTGTTTTCGAGATTTTGGCCATTATGGATATTTTCGGGAGATGAAATATTTTGGACGAATAGGAGGGCGACACATGTCACCCCCCCTAGGTGGCCTCATGGCCGAAATTTGCTAACAAGTGGCAAGACAAGTGGCCTTGTCTTGCAAGATATTTTTAGTTGGACAAGTGGCTTGTGGGGCCCACACACACTTGTCCCCAATCTCAACCACACACTTGCCTTCATCCTATCCCTTGGTTGACCTATATATGCACTACTAGTTGATGAAATCTCCCACACTTAACCATTTCAAGACAAGAAATTCCCTCCCTTCTCCCTTGACCTTGCTCTCGTTTTTTAGCCCTTTTCTTGAGCTAAATTTGTCCAACAATTCTTAAACTCTCAAGTGTTCTTCCCTAAGGTGTTAGGAAGATTGTGTACCAAGAGTTGGAAAAGATTTCACACCCACAACCTCTAAACTTCACTTGGCGAGAGCTCATGAACAAAACCCTAAGTGTTCTTCACTTTTTGGAGTTGAATCTTGAAGAGAAGTTGGTTAGGAGCTTCATGGGTTGCTTGTAGCGGATTGGGCGTAAGGATTTGGAGCTAAGACTTTCTTGGAGCGACTTTAAGAACTTGGATATTCTTGGGCTATTTGAGGTAGTGAATCTTAAACCTCTTTGTGAATTGGTGATTATACATATATTATAAGTATATTATGGAGTATATAATATATGGAGTAAAGTTTGGAAGAGTTGGATCTTGTTAACTTGTTAAAGAAAGGATTGGCCGTTAGCCATTAAAATGGTAAAAACGTATCTTACTTGCTAAGAAGCTAATAACAAAGTAACTATAACTTATATTAAGAATGGAAATATAAGTTGGATGACTAATGAGTAAAATGGATAAGTAAAATGGACAAAGTTGGCCAAGGACCCCAACTTAAGGACTGTATTTACTTTGGACTGTATTTACTTTGGATATTTACATTAATTTGTATTTACATTTACGTTAAGGAAGATTTTTCAATCGCTTTCCGTTTGGCGTGTGATCCTTTTTAATTATTGTATTGTTATGAAGGTGTGATAGTAAACGCGTTACGGTTGGCGCGTAATCCCCTTCTTTTTACTTATTGTTATTATGGGCGTGATAGTAAACGCGTTACCGTTTGGGCGTGTAATCCCTTCTTTATGTTGTTTAATTATTACGCCTTATATATGGTATATATATTACGGTTATTTGGGCCTTGGAGAAAGATGGAAAAGTGAGTTAAAAGCGGGAAGTCTTTGCCCAATTTCCGTAGAATTAGAGGGCTTTATTGGTATAAGTCTTCAATGGTAAGAAAGGTTTGATAGAAGTACTATGACCATTTTAGGAGTGGAGTACTACGTGTGGCGTGATCTACTTGGCTTAAGGAGTAGCCGACGGGTTGAAGTACTCGGAGCGTTTTGCTAATTGTCGATAATCGTCGCGAGGTATGTGAACCTCTTCCTATCCTTTCTAGCATGATGTTTTGTAAACTATGTGATGCAGGTAGACGTACATGTGCTAAATGAGTTTGGTTGGTTCAAAACATAGGGTGTTATAATAGCTTTATGGGAAGTTAGTTATAACGACTCTATGTGGGTAAAAAAATGGTTTATTGATTGTAGAAGTTAAGAGACTTGATCTTGAAAGATAAGAGACTTGACTTAGTTTGACTTGTTATGAATTTTGTTAAAATGTTGTAAAAACCTCATTCGCGAGTAATGAGTAGTTGGTTTTAAAAGAATAATGTTTTACTGATTTCGGAAATGAGAATAAGTGTCGAACAAACCACTGCAGCGTTAATAAAGGAAAATGTATTGACAAATAACTAATTGTTATTAAAACCAGTAGAAACCTCCATCTGCATAGAAGCTAAGATAAGACAAAATGGTATTACATTTCCTAGATCATGGCTGCTGTAGCAAGATTGTTATAAACAAGAATAAACGGCTCACGCATAAGACATATGTTACTCAATTGTTTTAAAAGAGATTAAGACTATGAGTTATGAAACCTTTCTAAAATAAGAAATTTGAGCATTTGAAATTAGGCAAACTTGAACGTTTGGAAAATAATGTTGTTACTTGATTTTACAAAGGGAAGTGTTTTGGTTTACTTAAAAAGATAGTCACTCTATTTTTATACTATGGGTATTGTGTGACTTTTGTGAAAGAAATTGATCTTTTAAAAGAACTTAACGTACGTAATACTTTGGGGGTTAGAACCTGGCCTTCGGCATAAAATGAAAGTACTTCAAGTTGTGTGTAACTTGCCTACGTTTGCGTGTGATAGCCTTATTGTGCAAGTATTGTATTTCTATACCACCGCGTCTCTCGATGGAGGGCCGGCTGATTTGTTATGTATGATTCTTTATCGAGTCCCATGGGATGGGCCGAGACACGTATTCCACGATTCTTTATCGAGTCCGTAGGATGGGCGAGACACGTATTCCACCGATTCTTTATCGAGTCCCGTAGGATGGGCCAAGACACGTATTCCACGATTCTTTATCGAGTCCCGTGGGATGGGCGAGACACGTATTCCACATGATTCTTTCGAGTCGTAGGATGGGCGGGACACGTATTCCACACGATTTATACCTAGGCTGCGGTGAGGAAGGAGTTCCACGGCGCATGAGGATGACTTTGAGCGTGAGTCCACGACTTGACATATTCGCTTTTATATTTGTGAATCGTAGTTTTGTTATCATACATGTCTCTGTTTTAAATAAGATCGTTATGATTTCATTCTGATATTTTGATTTCACATACTTGGTACTGTTATGCGACCTCGCTTGAAGTGCGTTCATCGCCGCGAGTAAGTCATCGGTTGTGGATCCTCGCTCATAGGATCACGATTCGGCGTGTTAGGAAGCCCGTTTCTTGAGGCTTATCTTTTAGTATATTACCACAGTGCAGGTTCTTGTACATTCAGGGTATGGCGGGCCACTGTCCGTCATAGTTGTTGTCACTTCTTAGAAGTGCTGTGAAATCGTTGTGGCGGGTTTGTAAAAAGGATAACTGTTCGGTTTTTATGTATATATCTGAAGGCAACTGTTTTGGTTGCTTTGTTTATTTATCATGTCTCTTGTTTCATGTTTATGTTTTGTTTCGCTGATTTTCTCGATGTTGTATCACAGGGTGCAGGGTAAGGCACCATCACGGGCCGGTTGGTCGTGACCTACTCGCAGCCTCCTCATTTGCGCCTTGCCCGCAGGCGGGTTGCCACGCGAGGCATAATCGGTAAAGGAAAGGAATACGTCGAGGTCCAACTTATCACACGGCTCTAAGGCACGATCTCGTAATGAGAAGAATGGAAACTAATCCTAAATGTCTGCACCTCACGATTATAGATGTGGTGCACAACACACCGATAATCAAGACTCTACTAGACACGGTGCAGACACTTTCAGAGACTAAGCGCTCGATACCACTTTTGTCACGACCGAACCGGGCGTGGATCGTGTCTTACCGCACCTTAGTGATACAACATCAGAGAAAATCAGCGGAAATAAAACATAAACATGAAACAAGAAATATGATAAATAAACAGGCCAACCAAAACAGTTGCCTTCTGTATATATACATAAAAACCCGAACAGTTATCCTTTTTACATTTCTCGCCACAGCATTACTCTGCACCTCTAAGAGTTTTACAACAACAACTATGACGGGACGGCCCCGCCATACCACGAATGTATAAGAACCTGCACTCGTGGTAACATACCAAAAGATGAGCCTCCGAGAAACGGCTTCCAACACAATCGTGATCCTATGGCGAGGATCCACAACCGATGTACCTCTACTGCGGCATGAACGCAGCCGCGAGGTCGATGAGTACCAAGTATGTGGCGAAAAATATCAGTAAATGAAATCATAATAGTCTATGTAAAGCAGAGACATGTATGATAACAAAACTACAGTTCACAACATAAAAGCAGTCATGTCAAGTCAGGGACTCACGCCCTCAAGTCATCCCTCATGCCCGTGGAACTCCTTCCTCACTTCCGGCAGTCTGGATATAAACCGTATGGAATACATGTCCCGGCCCATCCCATGGGACTTGGTCAAGAATCGGATGGACGTGTCCGCCCGTCATGGGACTCGAGAAATCGGATGATACGTGTCGGCCCATCTCATGGGACTCGGTAAAGAATCGGATGAAATCGTGTCGGCCCATCTCGTGGGACTCGGTGAAGAATCGATGAAATCGTGTCCGCCCATCTCATGGGACTCGGTGAAGAATCAGATGAAATACGTGTCCCGGCCCATCTCATGGGACTCGGTGAAGGATCATTCATAACAAATCAGTCGTCCCTCCATCGAGAGACGCGGTGGTATAGAAATACAGTACTTGCACAATCAAGGCTATCACACGAAAACATAGGCAAGTTACACACAACTCAAGGTTACTTCCATTTTATGCCAAAGTCCAGGTTTTAACCCCAAGTACTACGAACGTTAAATTCTTTTTAAAAGATCCATTTCTTTCACAAAAGTCACACAATACCCGTAGTATAAAATAGAGTGACTATCTTTTAAGTAAACCAGAACACTTCCTTTTGTAAAATCAAGTAACAACATTATTTCCCAAACGTTCAAGTTTGCCTAATTTCAATTACTCAAGTCTCTTACTTTAGAAAGGTTTCATAGTCCATAGACTTAATCACTTGTTAACATAATCTCTTTTAAAACAATTTGAGCGACATATGCCTTATGTGAGAGTAGGTTATTCTTGTTTATAACAGTCTTATTAAGGCAGCCATGAGCTAGAAAATGTAATATCATTTTGTCTTATCTTAGCTTATGCGGATGGAAGTTTCTCTGGTTTTAATGTAATTCATTAGTCAATACATTTTCCTTTATTAACGCTGCAGTGGTTTGTTCGATACTTATTCTCATTTCCGAAATCAGTAAAACATTATTCCTTTTACAAACCAAGTACTCATTACTCACGAATGAGGTTTCACACTTTTTAACAAAATTCATATTAATTCAAATTAAGTCAAGTCTCTTATCTTTTAAGATCAAGTCTCTTAACTTCTAAAATCAATAAACCATTCTTTTTATCTCTCTTAAGTCGTTATACCTAACTTCCCATAAAGCTAGTATAACTCTTAAGCTTTTAAAACCAAGTATTACTCTTCTTTCAAAAAGGTTTCTTAATTCTCTTGAAATACTTCAAGATTCTTATTATTCAGGCTTAAGTCAAAGACATTGCCGTAAAACTACGATCAGTTAACACGTCGCTCTGCGTACTATATATATTCTTTTAAAATATCATGCTCAAGAGGATAGGAAGAATCACATACCTCGACGATTATCGACTAATAGCAAAATGCTCCATCGTTATAATCCACTAGCCTTGTCCACCTTTCAAGTAGATCATGCTACTTGTAGAACTTTCAACCTATAAAGGCCATATACGTCTATCAACGTCTAAACTATTCTGTAGGATATTCTACGGAAAATCGGGCAGCACTTCCCTACCCGTTAAACTACCCAAGTCTCATCAAATACAAATTCCATGTAAATGCTTTAATCTTCTTCTTTAATATTCTTCTGATGTGATCTCAGTTTAATTCTCTTCTGTAATATCCTTTTATTACAGTTCAATTCTCTTCTGAAATATCCTTCTATGAATCTTATATTCATTTCTATACTACTACAGTATGTAATTCCCAATTACAATATAAAGACAAGAGTATTTACCTTGATAAGCCCAAAATTATCCAAGTTTAAAGTCGATCCTGAGCAAGGTTTAGCTCCTACTCCGTGCGCTCCAACCCGCTCCAAACAACCCTTAGAAGTTCTAACCAACTTCTACTTAAATACTTCAACCAACTATGAAGATTTCCTTAGGGTTTCGTTTAGTGGCTTAAAGGAAAGTATAATAGTATTTTCCGGGCTATTCGTATAGAGGGTACTTGGAAATACTACAAAGGTTTTGGGCTAGAGTATTTTGGCATTATAACAATACTTGGAGAAGTATTTCTCAACCAAGGGGGGGTAGTATTTCGACTAGAACAACTAGAGGGGGGGTATTTCTCGGCCAAGGGCCTCTCGAGGGGAGGACTTGGGCGAAACTACACTAAGGAGGAGAGGATTTTAGACTTGGAAATGTCTAAGTGTGGATGAAGAAGTTCATCAACTAAGGGGGGTATTTATAGGCCAACCAATGGCCAAGATTAAGACAAGTGGTAGGCAAGTGTAAGGTCAAGATTTGGACAAGTGTGTGTGGGTCCCACCTTATCAATCTACCACACAAATATCCTACCTAATCCTTGACCAAGGAAAAGGCAAGAAAAACGCCCCAAGTTTCGTCCATATAAGGGTGACAAGTGTCACCCTCTCGTTGGTCAAAAATATTTCGTCTCTCGGAAAAATCCGCAAAAATAATAATTGATATAGCCGGAATTTTCCCTTCGCAAAGTTTGTAAAACGTTTCGTCGGAAAACGATTCTTTTCGTGTGTTGTGCACAAAATTTTCGGTCCTAGCCTAACTTAAGGCTTAAACTTTTATCGTCGCCTCACGCATATACTCGTGGAAATACGGGTATAAAGTATGACTATGCGATTTGAGACTATGTGGATCATGAGTCCAGAGTGTACTGGGGTTAGCTACCGATGCGAGAATACCTCATGCGGGTCTATGTGTGACCTATGCGGATCCGGAGTCCAGGTTAGGCATGCATAATGATACTATGGGCGATTGGCCTTGCTTCGATCATTCGCGCCTAGGAAAGACTCATTCTGATTTACCTATTATTGCTCTTGTTTGTGATATGGCACTATGTGCAAATTGAACTAATTGTATTCGCAATGGTTTTAAATACTTTGATTTCATTTAAAGTACTTTCTGATTTCACATACTTGTACTTTGCTTGACCTCGCTTGAAGTGCGTTCATGCAGAATAAGTACTCCTACCGTTGATCCTCGTTCTTAGGATCACCGTTTGGCGTTGGGAAAGCTCCGTTTCTCGGAGGCTTAGCATTTTGTTATGGTCCCCTCGTTGTAGGTATTTGCATTCAGGTATGGCGGGAATCCCTCCGCCATCGTTGTTATAAACTCTTAAGTGCAGTAGTCTGTTGTAAGTTGGGATAACTGCTCATTTGGGTATTTATATATATGCGAAAGGCAATTTTTCCCAATCGTGTCTCATTTATATTGTTTCATGTCTTGTTTTATATTCCGCTGATATCTCTGATGTATGACTACTTGGGTGTCCGGGTAAGGCACCAGTCACGGGCCCCGGAACGGGTCGTGACAGTCATGTCGATAGAAGGAAGAAGTTCACATACCTCGTGACGACTAATCAATACGACAAGTAGCAAAATGTGTCACGACACGATCTCGGGCCCGCGACTGGTGCCTTACCCCGGGCACCCTAGTGATACAACATCAGAGAAAATCAGCGGAAATAAAAACTTAAACATGAAATAAGATAAAATAAGAAACAGGCCAACCAAAACGGTTACCTTTCTGCATATATATATACCTGAACAGTTAAATCCTTTTACAAACCTTGCCCACAACAGTACTACAGACCTCTATGAATTTTATAACAACTATGACGGGACAGGGCCCCGCCATACCCCTGAATGTAAGCACCTACAACGACAGGACTATACCAAATATAAGCCTCCGGAGAAACGGAGCTTCCCAACGCCGAATCGTGATCCTATGAGCGAGGATCAACAACCGGTACCTCACTGCGGCGTGAACGCACCCGGGCGAGGTCGACAAATGTACCAAGTATGAAATCAAAATCGTAAATGAAATCATAGTAGTCTATAAAACAGAGACATATATGATAACCAAACTACGGTACATAATATGTATGCGTGTCAAGTCGTGACTCACGCCAAAGTCATCACTCAAATATAACAATGGGTCTCACGCCCACAACATCAATCATGCCCGTGGAATACCTTCCGCCAGCTGTAGCCTATGATATAACAACACCAAGAAGTACATATGAACACCGTGTCCCACTGTTATAAAACCGTATGGGGAAAGTGCGGCTAACTACGGATACCAAAGCCGTCATCAATCGACCGGCAAGTACGAAAGCCAACTACCGGATACCAAAGCCGTACACAATACTATACAACCAAACCACGAAGGCGTACAGGCAAGTACGCAAAGCCAACTACGGATACCAACGCCGTGTCACGTGGTAGCGGCAAGTACGATGGCTAACTACGGATACCAAGGTCGTATCACGAGACTTCGCCACGGTTGACGACGGGGCAAGTAAGCCAACTACCGATACCAAAGTCGTGTCACGAGTGGCGGGCAAGTACGATGGATAACTACCAGATACCAAGGCCGTATCACGAGACTTCGCCACTAAACTGAACGGGGCAAGTGCGAAGGTTAACTACCAGGTACCAAGGCCGAATCACGACGGCGGATACGAGGCAAGAAAACCTCGTGGAGAGCTAGTCCATGGAATAACGCTATCAACGGAGCGCACTGGAATCCTCCGCGCACGCCCAAGTAAGATCATAACAAATCACCGACCTCCATCGAGACGCGGTGGTATAGAAATACAATACTAGCACGACAAGGCTATCACACGCAAACATAGGCAAGTTACACACAACTCAAGGTACTTTCATTTTATGTCAACAATACGGGTTTCAAACCCAAAAATAATACCTACTTTCATTCTTTCAAAAAGACCTCTTTTTACGTAAAAGATACTAATACTCGTAGTATCAAAAACACATTTCCTTTTCAAACCAAATTACTTTACTTTCGTAAAAACCTTTACAAGACTTTTAAAATCAAGTACTCTATACTTTTTAAACCAAGTGTCTTTCTTTTAAAACAACATCAAGTATACTCTTTAAAACTCAAATACTTACTCTTTTCAAAACAAGTAACCTATACTTAAATCAAGTTACCATTTTAAAACCAATGATAAAACCATTCTTTTGCTTTCATAAAGTCGTTATAACTAACTTCCCATAAAGCTGTTATAACATTTTATGTTTTAAACCAATTTAAGACAAAATCATGTCTCTCTTTTAAACCAAAAACTCTTCGATTCCTCAAGTCTCTTTTCTTTTAGAAATCAAGTTCCTTTTAAAGACCAAATACGCATTACTCGCGAATGAGGTTTCACAACTTTCTACACAATTCGAGTTCTTCATATATCATATCAAGTCAAATATAAGTCAAGTCCTTTATCTTTTAAAATCAGTAAACCAACCAAATTCACTTAGAACATGTACGTCTACCGTACTACATAGTTCACAACAATCATGCTAGAAAAGATAGGAAGAGGTTCACATACCTCGCGACGATTATCGACAATTAGCAAAACGCTCCACGTACTCTAACCTTGCTCGTCTTTTCCACCCTTCAAGTAGAATACGCTACTCGTAGTACTTCAACCTAAAAGGCCACAAACGCCTATCAACCTCTAGATCTCTTCGTAGGATAATTCTAGATACAAGATTCCTTATTCTACGGAAAATTCGGCGCACCTCCCCCGCAACCATAAATCTCTCCTCTAACGAGGCACGCTGCAAACCAACAATCCCGGGGGTTACACGCCTAACTGACGTGTACAATTCTACTCCACAATAATACTACAAGTCTTTGTAAATACAGTCCTATGTAAATACAGTTCAATTCTTATCCATATTCATTCTACATATAGTATACTCAACTATACATTACTACAACATGTAATATCCAATTACAATAGGGGGACAAAGATCATTACCTCGATAAGCCCAAAATTATCCAAGTTTATAAGTCGATCTGAGCAACGTTTAGCTCCATTTCTTACGTTCAACTCGCTCCAAGCAACCCTTAGAAGTTTCTAAACAACTTCTTAACACTTCAACCAAGCTTATGAAGATTTTCTAGGGTTTCATTTTGCGACTATTGGAATAAAGTAGTATTTCCGGGCTCCTAGTATTGAAATAACTTTGGAATACTACTAGGGATACTAGGCCAAGGTATTTGGGATTATACAATAATACCCAAAGTATTTTCTACTCAAGTGGGAAGGGGACGAAAACAACTACAAAGGGGATGGGAGTATTTTGCCTTGGAAGCTTAAGTGTGGGATGAAAATTGTCTTCAACCTAAGGGGGTATATATAGAAGAATCAAGGGTCAAGATTAATGCAAGTGGGTGGTGAGGATGGGTACATGTGTGTGGGTAGTTGGCCAACCAAGTGTTCACCACAAAATAGGACAAGTGGCCACCAAAATGGGCCACTTGTCGCTAAAAAGCGCCCACTCGCTTCTCCAATTCGGCCAACATGGCCCACGGGGTGACACGTGTCGCCCCTACTCGTCAAAATATTTCATCTTCCGAAAATATCCGTAATGCCAAAATCCGAAAATAAAGTGGGCCCTACAAAATCGTAAATTTTCAGTGGGCCCACGTGACCAATTTCGAAATAAAATTTCATAATACTCAAATATTCTAAAAAGTCCAAATACCAAATCTGGGAATCCAATTCCCATTAACGAACCTTTTACTTCACAAAATCCGGAAACTTTTCCAGTGAAAAATCACATCTTTCTTCCTTTCCAATTTTTGTGTCGTATTATTCTCGTGCGTGCGTCCTCATATACATACTGAACTACGGGTGTAACATTCTTCCCTTAGAAACATTCGTCGAATGTTCCTTCTAAGTCTCCAAAACACACATGCGCCGGTATAGTCTCACTACTATACTTACGGAACCAATTATGCCACATGGCCATAATACCACATACGCAAAAACTCACATCCAAGCCAACGAAGAATCACCTCAAATCGTATAACAATACCATTAGCTCCACCTATGGTCCAAAGGATACTTTCTTCACACACGAAAGGATCACTTCTATTCTCATAACACATGCTCGCTTCTTCCCTTACTCGTCGTACCCTCCTCGTACACTCGAACTCTTCCTCATATACTTACCACATTTCTGTCATTGCTTCAGTTTCCAAAATCTCGAGGTTACTATCTCTAACTTGGTCATCATTAACTGGGGACACTCTGGAGGGATATCCGATTACTCTTCCGAAACATAGCAACATGGAATACCGGATGTACTGCCTCCTAAGTCGGACGGCAGTGCTAACTTATAGGCAACATGGCCTATTCTACTATTATCTGAAAATGCCCAAAGTGCCTCGGGCTAAGTTTCCCCTTCTTTCCAAATTTCGTCACACCCTTCCGGGGTGGTACCTTCAAGAAGACCCGTCAGCTTGAACTCAGTGTCGACGCCGATTATCCACACGACTTCCGCTGACTCGGTGCTAAAAACCTCTTACGGATAAGCTTCACCTTACCCACATCCTTTGAATCAAGTAGGGACCAACTATCTGAACCTTGCCAACATCGAACCAATCGACCGTGACCTACACTTTCGTCCATACAAGGCTTCATAAGGCACCATCCGAATACTAAAATGGTAGCTAGTATAATACTCACTCAACAAGAGGCAAATAATCCTCGCCTACCCTGAAATCAAAACACCGACCGTAACCTATCCTCAAACGTCGATAAAATGCGTTGTTCGTCCGTCGGCGAGGTGAATGCACATCGAGACTCACCTGAGTTCCTAACCCTGCCTGGTAAAACCTCTCGAAAAAGAAATAGCCATAAACTGGGCTCCACTGCCTGCCATAAAATAAAAGTAGGAACCCCGTGCATCCTTACAACCTTCCTGATAACATCTCGCATAACCCTCCGCCGAGTAAATGCAGTCTAATCGAAGACAAGATGGGCTGACCTCATCGGCCCGCCATCGGGTCGAACGATCCACGAACTCGTCGATGGTTACCTAACTTGGGCTTAACACCCTCGTGACTTATCATCTAGCGGGACCACTCAAACCGACCCACCACAATCCGGGGTGGACTCGCGATATGGCCTCAACCCGACCCACTTCAGACTAAACTCTCGCTCCCGATCCGAACAACCTTACCAACACGTCATGAAAGCTACCACTTCCATCTCACACTACCCATGGAATTATCCCACAATATATATCATGCATACCAAGTACTTGACAAGGACCAATCAGAACATCCACTCGGGACGCTTGCATCCAAGGTCCCAAGCGTTATAAATTCTAAGGCTCCCATTTTCGTCCCCACTTACCCTTTTCAACTACCCATGTTTTCTAATCACAACTTACACAATGCTAACCGAACATAAAGTTATACCGTATTTCCGCAGTATATGCGTGGGGACGACGAGAAATTTTCGAACTTCTTTAGGCTTGGCGAATTCTTTTGTGCACAACACCCTGCTAAGTCGTTTTTGAAACGTTTTCCACGCGTAGGGAATTTCCGGCTATGTCATTTATAATTTTTGCGGATTTTTCCGAGAGGCGAAACATTTTGGACCAACAAGAGGCGACACTTGTCACCTCTAATTGGTGAGGGAGTGGAAATGTGTGATGGACAATTGGCCTTGTTGGTCAAGGGGAGTTGGTAGGATATTTTGTGTGCAAGTTGGCTTAGGACACTTGCCCAAATCTTGGCCCTACACTTGCTATGCACTTGGCTAGATCTTGGCCATTGGTTGGCCTTGGCTTGTAGTATAAATACCCCCTTAGTTGATGAACTTTCTTCATCCAAAAATTGAGCAATCTACCTAAGTCTCAAATACTCCCTCCCTCTTGTGGTTCTCGTCCCAAATCCTCCCCCTCGAGAAAGGCCACTGGCAGCACCCCTTGCTGAAGCTTTGGCCAGGTATCCCCTAGCCTAGTTGTCTCGTATAAATACCCCCTTTTTGTGGTATAGAAATACTCTCCTAGTATTGTTATAATGTCCAAATACCTTGGCCCAAATACCTTGTAGTATTCCCAAGGTTACACTTATACAAAAGCCCAGAAAATACGATTATACTTTCCTTTAGCCTCTAAACGAAACCCTAAGGAAATCTTCACCCGTAGTTGAAGTTGTAAGTAGAAGTTGGTTAGAACTTCTAAGGGTTGTTTGGAGCGGATTGGAGCACTCGGAGTAGGAGCTAGACGTTGCTCAGGAGCGACATTATAACTTGGATAATTTTGGGCTTGTCGAGGTAAATATCTTTGTCCTTCTATTGTAATTGGATATTACGTGTTGTTAGAATATATAGTTGAGGTATACTATATATAGAACTATACTTAGTACTGTGGCAATGTCTTTTGACTTAAGCCTGAAGAATTAAGAATCGAACTGTAATTACATAGGGTATTCAGACATGAGACTTGTAGTATTCTGTGTAGTAGAATTGTACGTCCAGGTTAGGTGTAAAACCCCCGGTTGGCTTCGTAGCCGGCCTCGATAGAGAAGGAGATTTACGCCTTGTGGGGAGATCTTGCCAATTTTCGTAGAATATTCTACGTTGTGGTCTAGATGATAATAGGCGCTGTGGCCTTATAGGTTGAAGTACCTACGTGTGGCGCGATTTACTTGGCTTAAGGAGTGATTGTTTGGAGCGTTGCTATTAGTCGATACTGCCGCGAGGTGTGAACCTCTTCCTATCTCTTCTAGCATGATATGGGTGAACTATGTAGTGCAGTGACGCGTACGTGTTAATTGTATTTGATTGTTGTAAAACATAAAGTGTTATAACGGCTTTATGGGAAGTTGGTTATAACAACTTTATGTAGGTAAGAAAACTTTGTGGTTTTAAAAGATAACTGATTTGATTTATAACTGGCTTGGGGCGTTATAATAAAACTTGAAGTATTTCAAAAGATTTATGAATCGTTTTGAACGAAGTGTAGTATTGTGTTTTGAAAACTTAAGAGTTATACTAGCTTTATGGGAAGTTAGGTATAACGGCTTAAGAATGGTTTACTGATGTTAGAAGTTAAGAGACTTGATCTTATAAGATAAGAGACTTAACTTATTTGTTTTAATGTGAATGTTTGTGTGAAACCTCATTCGTGAGTAATGAGTACTCGGTTTTATTTAAAGGGATAATGTTTTACTGATTTCGGAAATCAGAATGTGTATCGACAAACCACTGCAGCGTTAATAAAAGGAAAATGTATTGACTAATGAAGTATTATTAAAACCAGTAGGAACCTCCATCTGCATAGAAACTAAGATGAGACAAAATGATATTACATTTTCTAGATCACGGTCGTAAAAAGAATGTTGTAAACAAGAATAACCTACTCTCACGTAAGACATATATTACTCAATTGTTCTAAAAAGGAATCAAGTGATTAAGTTATGAACTATGAAACCATTTGAAAATGAGAAGCTTGAGTAATTGAAACTAGGCAAACTGGAACTTAGGAAAAGAATGTTGTTACTTGATTTTGAAAAGGAATGTGGGTTGGTCATTCTAATACTACGGGTATCGGGTGACTTTGATAAAAGTAATGGATCTCTTTTAAAGAATTTAACGTACGTAGTACTTTAGGGTTAAAACCCGGATTTTGTCATAAAATGAAAGTACTTTGAGTTGTGTATAACTTGCCTATGCTTGTTGTGATAGCCTTTGTTGTGCAAAGCGTTGTATTTCTGTGTTACCGCGTCTCTCGATGGAGGGTCGGTTGACTGGTTGAGAACTTACTTAGACGTGCCGGCAGTGACGGAGAAATTCCGCAGATGCGTTCGCTGATAGTATTATTGTTGTTAATCGCTTTGGACATACTGACACGATGCGTAGCGCACGGGTATGTTTCCATTTTGATTATCGCCTTGTGATTTCCTTTTGGACATACTGACACGATGCGTAGCGCACGGGTATGCGTCCATTTGGAATGTTGTCCTATTGTTTCCCTTTGGACATACTGACACGATGCGTAGCGCACGAGTATGCGTCCATTTGGAATGTTGTCTTATTGTTCCCTTTGGACATACTGACACGATGCGTAGCGCACGGGTATGCTTCCATTTGGATTGTTATCTTGATTATTATTGTTGCATCATGGACATGTCTACACCGATGCGCAAAGATTCGGGGTACGCGCCACGACGCGAGCATGATGGATGTTGTGGGCGTGAGACCCATAGTTATATTTGAGTGGTGACTTTGAGGGCGTGAGTCCCGACTTATCGCTTTATGTTGTGAATCAGAGTTTGGTTATCATACATGTCTCCCGCTTATATAGACTAGTATGATTTCATTCTGATATTTACGATTTCACATACTTGGTACTGTTGCATCGACCTCCTTCGGCTGCGTTCATCTGCAGTAGAGGTACATCGGCCGTGGATCCCCGCCTTAGATCTCATTTCAACGTGTTGGAAAGCTCCGTTCCTTCGAGGCTTATCTTTGGTATGTTTCCCTGAGTTGTAGGTTCTTGTACATTCGGGGTATGGCGGGGCCTCGGTCCGTCATAGTTGTCGTAAATCTTAAGTGCAGAGTCTTGTTGTGGGCGGGGTTGTAAAAGGATTAAACTGCTCGTGTTTTATGTATACCTGAAGGCAAATGCTTTGGTTGGCTTTGCTTATTATTATATCTATTGTTGCATGTCTAAGTTTTTATTTCCATTTTTTTCTCGATGTTGTATCACTAGGGTGCCTGGTAAGGCACTACCGCCCGAATTCGGGCGTGACAAAGTGGTATCGTGAGCGATTAATCCTCGAAAAGTGTCTCTGCATCGTGTCTAGTAGAGTCTTGATTATCGGTGTGTTGTGCACCACATCTATAATCGAGGCTATAGGACATTTAGGATTGGTTTCCATTCTTCTCATTCCGAGATCGTGCCTTAGCCGTGTTGTAAGTTGGACCCCTCGACGTGTTTCGCTTTACGATTATGCCTCTGCGAAAGCAACCGGGGCCCGAAGGGCAAGGCGGCCAGGAGCTGCTAGTGGGATTCAGAGGAGTGCAGGCGCAGCGGTCAAGACTGAGGTAGTGCTTGACGGCGAGTTTTGCGGCGCCGCCCGACCAGCGAGTTTAGAGCCGCAGCGATGGCCGCCGAGACTCTGATGCGAGCCTCGATCCACCGAGCGGGAGATGGGTCACAAGGAGATGGCCCAGTTATTGGCCAGGGTTGTGGCGATATGAGATAAATTTGGCCACGCATTCGATCAGCCCCAAAGACTGTAGTGCGCCAGGCGCATTTGAGGCTACGGATTTCTTAGTTGTAGCCGCTTTGAGTTTTACGGGTCGAGGCGGAGGATGATCCGCAGGAGTTCATCCGCCGATTCTGCAGAAGGATCATCACGGGTGATCAAGGCTTGATCGAGTTCGTGACATTTAGTTCGCATCGGTGCGTGATACCGCTGATCGATTGGTTTGACTCGTGGGAGATTTCGGGAGAGCATGCTTCCGGCCGTTTGGGACGAAGTTTTGGGGCCTTCTGGCACATTTCTTGCCTCCACAAATGAGGAGGCTCGGGCCGATTTTTGATGTTGAGGCGTAAGCGCGTCTGATTCGGGAGTACAATGTGAGTTCGACTCATCGGCGGTATGTTCCCGCATTAGTAGCTAGTATGGAGGATCGAGTGCACCGATATGTTACAGGGCTCGATGATTACCTAGCAGAGAGTTGTTCGGGTGTTTCTCTTCAGCCGGGCATGGACATTGCCCGCATTCAGGCTCATGCACTGAGTGCGAGGCGCAGAATCGGCAGGTGGACCGCCAGAAGAAGGCCAAGACACGGATATTTTGGCGACTTTCGGCGCGCGCCTCGCCAGCAGACTAGTTATGTACCTCCACCGTCTTGAGGAGCGGTCGTGGCTCAAGGGTTGATTTTCGGGAGAGCAGGGGTGTTAACCAGCTGAAGCCACCCCTACCTCGTTGTGACCGTTGTGGTAGACTCCATTTTGGAGAGTGTCGTGCTAGATTGGGAGTTTGTTTTGCATGCGGCCAGCAGGGCCATTTTGCGAGGAACTGTCCGACCAAGGGAAGCGGATGTTACGACTCACCTTCAGATCTGGTGGTTCATCACCTTCTACGGTATGCGCCTGGCAGCGTGCCTATGATTAGAATGGAGCGGTAGCTTGTGTATATCCTTAACCTCTGAGTTTTGGTATGCTTGTTATGATGATCTCATTATTGTGTGCTATGTACGGATAGCATTGTGATATGTGTGAGTTAGAATACATGGTTAGTTGGGAGGTTACGTATGGGGGCATGGGTAGTGTGAGATGGAAGTGGTAGCTTTCACGATGTGAATTTAGTAAGATTGTTCCGTATCGAGGAGCAAGTGTTGGCGCGATTGTGGGTCGGGTTGAGGACGTGATACGTCAACCGTGAGTCGGATTAAGGTGGGGTCAGCTCTAGGTGGTCCCGCCAGGTGGCAGGGTCACGAGGGTGCTAGGCCCAAGTTTAGATGACCATCGTATGAGTTCATAGATATGTTCGACCAGAATCAGTTCGTGAAGGCCGAGAATGGCCTTAGAGGAAATCGAGGGTAGTAAAATGACCAAGTTTGGAGGTAGTAACTCCAAGGGTTGGAAATAGAAGCGTTGACGGAAGTGTGGTACGGATACTAGAAAGAGTTTTAGTGTTCGAGAAGGGTACAACAAGATAGGGGAAAAGTGAACGTGTGATCGTTTCTTTTGTGAAATATAGTCGAAGCGAGTATATTTTAGACCACAGTGGGGACTTTTGTGCTAATCGAGGTGGTTCCTCGGCGTGGTTTTGGGTTTTTGCGCATGTTATTTTTGCCAGTGTGGCATGTTTGATTCTAAGTATAGTAGTGAAGACTATATCGACGCACGCTTGTTTTGAGACTTAGAAGGAACATTCGACGAATGTTTCTAAGAGGAGAATGTTATACCCAGATTTCCAGAGTATGCACGTGGGGACGACGAGAAATTTTCGAACTTCTTTAGGCTTGGCGAATTCTTTTGTGCACAACACCTTGCTAGAGTCGTTTTTCCTAAACGCTTTCACAAACTTTCGTAGGGAATTTCCGCTATGTCATTTATAATTTTGCGGATTTTTCCGAGAGACGAACATTTTGGACCAACAAGAGGCGACACTTGTCACCCTCTAATTGCGGAGGCGGAAATGTGTGATGGAATTGGCCTTGTTGGTCGGCGGAGTTGGTAGGATATTTTGTGTGCAAGTTGGCTTAGGACACTTGCCCAAATCTCGCCCTACACTTGCTATGCACTGCTAGATCTTCGCCATTGGTCGCCTTGGCTTGTAGTATAAATACCCCTTAGTTGATGAACTTTCTTCATCCAAAATTGAGCAATCTACCTAAGTCTCAAATACTCCTCCTCTTGTGGTTCTCGCCCCAAAGCCCTCCCCGAGAAAGGCCCTGCCGAGAGCACCCCCTTGCGGCTTTGGCGGGTATCCCCAGCCTAGTTGTCTCGTATAAATACCCCTTTGTGGTATAGAAATACTCTCCTAGTATTGTTATAATGTCCTAATACCTTGGCCCAAATACCTTGTAGTATTCCCAAGGTTACACTTATACAAAAGCCCGTAAAATACGATTATACTTTCCTTTAGCCTCTAAACGAAACCTAAGGAAATCTTCACCCGTAGTTGAAGTTGTAAGTAGTTGGTTAGAACTTCTAAGGGTTGTTTGGAGCGGATTGAGCACTCGGAGTAGAGCTAGACGTTGCTCGTGAGCGACATTATACTTGGATAATTTTGGGCTTATCGAGGTAAACACTATCATTCTTCTATTGTAATTGGAAATTACATGTTGTTAGAATATATAGTTGAAGTATACTATATATAGAACTATACTTAGTAATCGTGGCAATGTCTTTTGACTTAAGCTGAAGAATTAAGAATCGAATCAATCTGTAATTACATAGATCAGACATAAGAGACTTGTGTAGTATTATCGTAGTAGAATTGTACACGCCCTTAGGCGGTAAAACCCCCCGTTGGCTTGTAGCCGGCCTCGAGAAGGAGATTTACGCCGGGGTGTGGGGAGATGCCGCCAATTTTCTCAGAGAATATTCTACGTTGCGTCTAGATGATAATAGGCGCTGGGCCTTATAGGTTCAAGTACCTACGCGTGGCGATTTACTTGGCTTAAGGTAGCTGCTTTGAGCGTTTGCTATTAGTCGATACTCGCCGCGAGGTATGTGAACCTCTTCCTATCTCTTCTAGCATGATATGGTGAACTATGTAGTACGGCAGACGATACGTGTTAATTGTATTTGATTGTTGTAAAACATAAAGTGTTATAACGCTTTATGGGAAGTTGGTTATAACACTTTACGTAGGTAAGAAAACGGTTGTGGTTTTTAAAAGATAATCGATTTGATTTATAATCGCTTGGGGCGTTATAATAAAATCCTGAAGTATTTCAAAAGATTTATGAATCGCTTTGAACGAAGTGTAGTATTGTGTTTTGAAACTTAAGAGTTATACTAGCTTTACGGGAAGTTAGGTATAACGGCTTAAGAATGGTTTATCATGTTAGAAGTTAAGAGACTTGATCTTATAAGATAAGAGACTTAACTTATTTGTTTTAATGTGAATGTTTGTGTGAAACCTCATTCGTGAGTAATGAGTACTGGTTTTATTTAAAGTGGATAATGTTTTACCGATTTCTAAATCGTAACGTATCGACAAACCACCGCAATTAATAAAAGGAAAATGTATTGACTAATGAAGTATTATTAAAACCAGTAGGAACCTCCATCCGCATGTAAACTAAGATGAGACAAAATGATATTACATTTTCTAGATCACGGCCGTCAGAAAAGAATGTTGTAAACAAGAATAACCTACTCTCACGTAAGACATATATTACTCAATTGTTCTAAAAAGGAATCAAGTGATTAAGTTATGAACTATGAAACCATTTGAAACGAGAAGCTTGAGTAATCAAACTAGGCAAACCGAACTTAGGAAAAGAATGTTGTTACTTGATTTTGAAAAGGAATGCTGGTTAGTCATTCTAATACTACGTATCGTGACTTTGATAAAAGTAATGGATCTCTTTTAAAGAATTTAACGACGTAGTACTTTGTGGTTAAAACCTGATTTTGTCATAAAATGAAAGTACTTGAGTTGTGTATAACTTGCCTATGCTTGTTGTGATAGCCTTTGTTGTGCAAAGCGTTGTATTTCGTTACCGCGTCTCGATGGAGGTCGGTTGATCGTTGAGAACTTACTTAGACGCGTCGGCCGACGGAGAAATTCCACTGCACGCTCTCGCTGATTGTATTATTGTTGTTAATCGCTTGACATACCGACACGTGGCGTAGCGCACGTATGTTTCCATTTTGATTATCGCCAGGATTTCCTTTTGGACATACCGACACGATGCGTAGCGCACGTATGCGCCCATTTGGAATGCGTCTATTGTTTCCTTCGACATACCGACACGACGCGTAGCGCATTTGAGTATGCGCCCATTTGGAATGTTGTCTTATCGTTCTTTCGACATACCGACACGATGCGTAGCGCATCGTATGCTTCCATTTGGATTGTTATCTTGATTATTATTGCATCATGGACATGTCTACACCGATGCGATTCCGGCACGCGCCATGACGCGAGCATGATGGATGCTGGGCGTGAGACCCATAGTTATATTTGAGTGGTGACTTTGAGGCGCGAGTCCTCGACTTGATCGCTTATGTCGTGAATCAGAGTTTGGTTATCATACACGTCTCCCGCTTTATATAGACTAGTATGATTTCATTTACAGATTTTACGCTTCACATACTTGGTACTGCAGATCGACTCTCCTTCGGGCCGCGCTCACGCCGCAGGTAGGTACATCTACGCGATCCCCGCCTAGGATCTCATTTCAAATGGTTGAAAGTCTGCTCCTTCTGAGGCTTATCTTTGCATGTTTCCTCGAGTTGTAGGTTCTTGTACATCTTGGTATGGCGTGGCCCCGTCCCGCCATAGTTGTCGTAAATCTTAGAGGTCCTGTAGAGTTGTGGCAAGTGTGGTTGTAAAAGGATTAAACTGCTCGTGTTTTATGTATATACCAAGGCAAATCGCTTTGGTTGCCTGCTTATTATTATATCTATTGTTGCATGTCTAAGTTTTTATTTCCACTGGTTTTTCTCTCGATGTTGTATCACCAGGGTGCCCGGTAAGGCACTACCACGCCCTAATTCGGGCGTGACAAAGTGGTATCGAGCGCTTAATCCTCGAAAGTGTCTACGCATCGTGTCTAGTAGTAGTCTTGATTATCGCGTGTTGTGCACCACATCTATAATCGTGAGGCTATAGGACATTTAGGATTGGTTTCATTCTTCTCATTCCGAGATCGTGCTCAGAGCCGTGTTGTAAGTTGGACCCTCTCGACGTGTTTCGCTTTTACCGCTATGCTCGCGAAGGCAACCAGGCCTGGAGGCAAGGCAACGAGGGAGCCGCTAGTGGGATTCAGAGGAGTACGAGGGCGCAGCCCTGGCCAAGACTGAGGTAGTGCTTCGACGGCGAGTTTTGCGGCGCCGCCAAAGACCAAAGAAGCTTAGAGCCGCAGCAGGGTCGCTGAGACTACAAGACCCGAGCCTCCGCCCCACACCGAGCGGAGACGGGTCACAAGAGATGGCTCCGCTATTGGCCGTGGTCAGGCTGATACGAGGATAGGCCGGACGCAGCAGCCTCCCAAAGAAGACTGTAGCGCACCCGAGGCGCATGGGCTGAGGCTACGGATTTCCTTAGTCAGTAGCCCGCCCGAGTTTTACTGTCGAGGTCGAGGATGATCCGCAGGAGTTCATCCGCCGCTGCAGAGGATCACGCGGTGATCAAGGCTTCAGATCGAATCGTGATATTTAGTTCGCATCGGCCGCGTGATATCGCGCCGATCGTTTGACTTCGCGAGATTTCCCGGGAGAGCATGCACTTCCACCGCTTGGGACGAAGTTTTCGGGGCCTTCCGCACATTTCTTGCCTCCACAAACGGCGAGGGCTCGCCGACATTTTTGATGCTGAGGCGTAATCCGCGCATACCGGGAGTACAATGTGGAGTTCGACTCATCGCCCAGATGTTCTCGCATTAGTAGCTAGTATGAGGATCGAGTGCACCGATATGTTACAGGCTCGGGATTACCTAGCGTAGAGTTGTTCGTTTTTCACCGGTACGGACATTGCCCGCATTCGTGCTCATGCACTGGTGCGGCGAGCGCAGAATCGACGCGCGGACCGCCAGCAGGTTAAGGCCAAGACACGGATATTTTGGCGACTTTCGAGGCGCACCGCCAAAGCAGACTAGTTATGCACTTCCACCGCCTTCGTGAGCGTCGTGGCTCCTGGGTTCAGATTCGGAGAGCAGGGTGTTAACCACCAAGCCACCCCTACCTCGCTGACCGCTGTGGTAGACTCCATTTTGGAGAGTGTCGCTAGATTGGGAGTTTGTTTTGCGCGCCGTGGGGCCATTTGCGAGGAACCGTCCGACCAAGGGAAGCGCGGATGTTACGACTTCCTTGGATCTGCGGGTCATCACCTTCATACGCGGCTGGCAGGCAGTGCCTATGATTAGAATGGAGCAGCTTCGTATATCCTTAACCTCTGTAGTTTTGGTATGCTTGTTATGATGATCTCATTATCAGGTGCTATGTATGATAGCATTGTGATACGTGAGTTAGAATACATGGTTAGTTGGGAGGTTACGATGGGGGCGGGTAGCGCGAGATGGAAGTGGTAGCTTTCACGATGTGAATTTAGTAAGATTGTTCCGTATCGAGGAGCAAGTGTTGCGACGATGGTCGGGCCGAGGACGTGATACGGTCAACCCGTAGCCCTGATTAAGCGGGGTCAGCTCTAGGTGGTCCCGCCAGCGGTGGTCACGAGGTGCTAGCCCAAGTTTAGATGACCATCGATGAAGTTCATAGATATGTTCGACTAATCAGTTCGTGAAGGCCGAGAATGGCCTTAGAAATCGAGGTAGTAAATGACCAAGTTCGAGGTAGTAACTCCAAGGGTTGGAAATAGAAGTTGACGAAGTGTGGTACGATACTAGAAAGAGTTTTGTTCGAGAAGGTACAACAAGATAGGAAAAGTGAACGTGTGATCGCTTTTGTGAAATATAAAGCGGCGAGTATATTTTAGACTCGGGGACTTTGTGCTAACCGAGGTGGTTCCTCGTTGGCGTGGTTTGGGTTTTGCGCATGTTATTTTGCGCCAGCGTGGCATGTTTGATTCTCGTAAGTATAGTAAAGTGAAGACTATACCGACGACGCTTGTTTTGAGATTCTGGCGAACATTCGACGAATGTTTCTACGAGGAGAATGTTATACCCGTATTTCCGCAGTATGACGCTGGGACGACGAGAAATTTTCGAACTTCTTTAGGCTTCGCCGAATTCTTTTGTGCACAACACCGGCTAGAGTCGTTTTGACTAAACGCTTTCACAAATTTCGTAGGGAATTTCCGCTATGTCATTTATAATTTTTGGATTTTTCCGAGAGACGAAACATTTTGGATCAACAAGAGGCTTACACTTGTCACCCTCTAATTGTGGGAGCATGGAAATGTGTGATGGACTAATTGGCCTTGTTGGTCAAGGAGTTGGTAGGATATTTTGTGCGCAAGTCGCTTAGACACTTGCCCAAATCTGGCCCTACACTTGCTATGCACTGCTAGATTCGCCATTGGTTGGCCTTGGCTTGTAGTATAAATACCCCTTAGTTGATGAACTTTCTTCATCCAAAAATTGAGCAATCTACCTAAGTCTCAAATACTCCTCCTCTTGTGGTTCTCGCCCCAAAGCCCTCCCCTCGAGAAAGGCCCTGCCGAGAGCACCCCTCCTTTGTGAAGCTTGGCCTATGGGTATCCCCTAGCCTAGTTGTCTCGTATAAATACCCCTTTGTGGTATAGAAATACTCTCCTAGTATTGTTATAATGTCCAAATACTCGCCCAAATACCTTGTAGTATTCCCAAGGTTACACTTATACAAAAGCCCGTAAAATACGATTATACTTTACTTTAGCATCTAAACTAAACTCTAATGATATCTTCACCCGTAGTTGAATTTGTAAGTAGAAGTTGGTTAGAACTTCTAAGGGTTGTTTGGAGCGGATGGAGCACTCGAGTAGAGCTAGACGTTGCTCGTGAGCGACATTATACTTGGATAATTTTGGGCTTATCGAGGTAAACACTATCGTTCTTCTATTGTAATTGGAAATTACATGTTGTTAGAATATATAGTTGAAGTATACTATATATAGAACTATACTTAGTAATCGTGGCAATGTCTTTTGACTTAAGCCCAAGAATTAAGAATCGAATCAATCAGAATTACATAGACTCAGACACATGAGACTTGTGTAGTATTACCGTAGAATTGTACACGCCCTTAGGCGTGTAAAACCCCGGTTGGCTTGCAGCCTACTCGATGTATGAGATTTACGCTGCATGTGGGGAGACGCCGAATTTTCTCAGAGAATATTCTACGCCGTGGTCTAGATGATAATAGGCGCCAGTGGCCTTATAGGTTGAAGTACCTACGTGGCGCGATTTACTTGGCTTAAGGAGTAGCCGATCGTTTGAGCGCTTTGCTATTAGTCGATACTCGCCGCGAGGTATGTGAACCTCTTCCTATCTCTTCTAGCATGATATGGGTGAACTATGTAGTACGATGAGACGATACGTGTTAATTGTATTTGATTGTTGTAAACATAAAGTGTTATAACCGCTTTATGGGAAGTTGGTTATAACACTTTACGAGGTAAGAAAACGGGTTGTGGTTTTAAAAGATAATCGATTTGATTTATAACCGCTTGGGGCGTTATAATAAAACTTGAAGTATTTCAAAAGATTTATGAATCGCTTTGAACGGCGTGTAGTATTGTGTTTTGAAACTTAAGAGTTATACTAGCTTTATGGGAAGTTAGGTATAACGGCTTAAGAATGGTTTATCATGTTAGAAGTTAAGAGACTTGATCTTATAAGATAAGAGACTTAACTTATTTGTTTTAATGTGAATGTTCGTGTGAAACCTCATTCGTGAGTAATGAGTACTCGGTTTTATTTAAAGGGATAATGTTTCTTGATTTCTAAATCGAATGTGTATCGACAAACCACTGCAGCGTTAATAAAAGGAAAATGTATTGACTAATGAAGTATTATTAAAACCAGTAGGAACCTCCATCTGCATAGAAACTAAGATGAGACAAAATGATATTACATTTTCTAGATCATGGTCATTGTAAAAGAATGTTGTAAACAAGAATAACCTACTCTCACGTAAGACATATATTACTCAATTGTTCTAAAAAGGAATCAAGTGATTAAGTTATGAACTATGAAACCATTTGAAAATGAGAAGCTTGAGTAATTGAAACTAGGCAAACCGAACTTAGGAAAAGAATGTTGTTACTTGATTTTGAAAAGGAATGTGGGTTGGTCATTCTAATACTACGTATCGTGACTTTGATAAAAGTAATGGATCTCTTTTAAAGAATTTAACGACGTAATTTTTAGGTTAAAACCCGGATTTTGTCATAAAATGAAAGTACTTTGAGTTGTGTATAACTCCTACGCTTGTTGTTGTGAAACGTGCCTATGCTTGTGATAGCCTTTGTTGTGCAAAGCGTTGTATTTCGTGTTACCGCCTCTCGATGGAGGTCGTTGATCGTTGAGAACTTACTTAGACGCTTGCAGTGATGTGGAGAAATTCCACGCACGTTCGCTGATTGTATTATTGTTGTTAATCGCTTTGGACATATCGACACGACGCGTAGCGCACGTATGTTTCCATTTTGATTATCGCCAGTGATTTCCTTTTGGACATATCGACACGATGCGTAGCGCACGCATGCGCCCATTTGGAATGCTGTCTATTGTTTCGACATACATCGACACGATGCGTAGCGCACAGTACGCGCCCATTTGGAATGTTGTCTTATTGTTCCCTTCGACATACCGACACGATCGTGGCGCACGTATGCTTCCATTTGGATTGTTATCTTGATTATTATTGTTGCATCATGGACATGTCTACACCGATGCAAGATTCGGCACGCGCCATGATGCGAGCATGACGGATGTTGTGGTAATGAGACCCATAGTTATATTTCAGTGGTGACTTTGAGGGCGAGTCCCGACTGATCGCTTATGTTGTGAATCAGTAGTTTGGTTATCATACATGTCTCCCGCTTTATATAGACTAGTATGATTTCATTTACAAGATTTTACGCTTTCATACTTGGTACCTGATCGACTCCTTCGTGGCCGTCATGCCGCAGTAGAGTACATCGGCCGTGGATCCCCGCCTTAGGATCTCATTTCGTGTTGAAAGTCCGTTCCTTCTGAGGCTTATCTTTGGTATGTTTCCGAGTGAGGTTCTTGTACATTCGGTATGGCGGCCCCGTCCGTCATAGTTGTCGTAAATCTTAGAGGTCTGTAGTAATCGCAGGCGAGTTTGTAAAAGGATTAAACTGCTCGTGTTTTATGTATATCAAGGCAACTGCTTGTTGGCTCGCTATTATTATATCTATTGTTGCATGTCTAAGTTTTTATTTCACGTTTTTCTCTCGATGTTGTATCACTAGGTGCCGGGTAAGGCACACCACGCCCGAATTCGGGCGTGACAATAGCACTCCACATGTATCTACCATAACGACCTAAACAAGTCTCTTAAGGTCAAGATATCTCTGAACTACCGCCTCACTTTCCTTTGTCGCCTAATCAAATCCGCTCTGGGCGCATAACTATAGAAGGTGATAAACCACCATCGATCCCGGCGTCGAGTCGTAACATCCGCGCCACCTCCGGACAATTTCTCGCAAATGGCCGCCGCCGCAAGCCTAACAAGCTATCTAAGTAGTGCGACACTCCCGTAAGAACACCTACCGCAACGCCATACCGGCGGGGTGGCCTCCTCTGGCTAACACCCCTTCCTCTCCGAACCACTGAATCCTCAACTGACCTGGTAGGCTAAGTCATCCTACCTGTATCCCTCCTACTATGACATTCTCTCCTCACATGTTTGCCACTAACGCGGGGACATAACGAGCCAATAAGTCAAACTCTATACTGTATTCCCGAACCGCCCGCCTGCTCGCCTCAACCTCATAAATCTATCTCGAGCTCTCTCATCCGCGAGGGCAAGTGTGTAAGAAATGCCTCGAGGTCTTGATCACATTCATGATCCGCCGAATCGCCGAATAAACTCTCGATGATCTTCTCGCTTCTAGATCCATAGAACTCCCAGGATCGCAACTCAAGTCCCAAATCTCAACTATCGGATCTAGGGTGAACTATCGCATCGCCGGAACCTCCGACTCGTTGTCCTCATTCCTAGCCACAAGCCTAGCTAGTAATCGGGCCATTTCCTTGTAACTCATATCTCGGCTCCCGGTCGTGAAACCGAGGCTCGTGTATCGTGGTCTCTGTAGCTACGCATCGCTTCTAAACTCCCGCTAGCGTGTCGCAGAACTCCTCGAATGCAGCCCTCGGATAATGATCGGGCTCGCTCGTAACCCTTCGTGCTCTACTCGCGCCTCCTCTCACGCTTGCCCTCCCGGGCTCGTTGTCTTGCGTAGAGGCATAACGGGTGAAAAGAATACGCCGAGGAGTCCAACTTATAACACGCCTCTAAGGCACGATCTCGTAGTGAGAAGAATGGAAACCAATCCTAAATATCTCATGCCTCTCGATTATAGATGTGGTGCACGACACCGATAATCAAGAATCTACTAGACACGGTCCGTAGACACTTTCCGAGGACTAACCGCTCGATACCACTTTTGTCACGACCGATCTCGCCCGCGATCGTGCCTTACCCCGGCACCCTAGTGATACAACATCGAGAAAATCGTGGAAATAAAAACTTAAACATGAAATAAGATAAAATAAGAAACAGCCAACCAAAATCTTACCTTTCTCGCATATATATATACCCAACGCTTAAACTTTTTACAAACCCCCGCCCACAACAAGATTATGCACTTATGAATTTTATAACAACTATGACGGACAGACCCGCCATACCCCGAATGTAAGCACCTACAACGACAGGACTATACCAAAGATAAGCCTCCTGAGAAACGAGCTTCCTAACGCCGAATCGTGATCCTACGAGCGAGGATCAACAACCGGTACTCTACCGCGGACGTAACGCATTTCCGGGCGAGGTCAAGACAACAGTATGTGAAACTGAAATATCAGTAAATGAAATCATAGTAGTCTATATAAAACAGAGACATATATGATAACCAAACTACAAGACATAATATGTAAGCAAATATGTCAAGTCGTGGACTCACGCCAAAGTCATCACTCAAATATAACAACGGGTCTCACGCCCACAACATCAATCATGCCTGGAATACCTTCCTCATCACCGCCAGCCTATGATATAACAACACCAAGAAGTACATGAACACCGTGTCCCACCTGTGTTATAAAACCGTGACGGCAAGTACGAGCTAACTACCGATACCAAAGCCGCATCATCAATCGACCGGCAAGTACGAATCCAACTACCGATACCAAAGCCGCACTAACAATACTATACAACCAAACCACGGTTCGATACGGGCAAGTGCGAAAGCTAACTACCGGATACCAAAGCCGGTGTCACGTGCTGACCGGCAAGTACGAGGGCTAACTACGGATACCAAGGTCAGATACGAGACTTCGCCACGGTTCGACACGGCAAGTACGAAATCCAACTACCAGATACCAAAGCCGTGTCACGTGTCGACCGGCAAGTATGAGGCTAACTACCGATAACAAGCGTATCACGAGACTTCACCACTAAACCGAACTGGCAAGCGCGAAGGTTAACTACTGTGTACCAAGGCCGAATCACCACGAGACAGGCAAGTACGTAAAGCCAACCACCGATACCAAGGCCGACCGAAACCTCGCGGAGAGCTAGTCCATGGAATAACGCTATCAATGCGAGCGCACCCGCTGAATCCTCCGCATCGCCGCAGACGCCCAAGTAAGATCATAACAAATCAGCCGGCCCTCCATCGAGAGACGCGGTGGTATAGAAATACAATACTAGCACGACAAGGCTATCACACGCAAACATAGGCAAGTTACACACAACTCAAGGTACTTTCATTTTATGTCAACAATACGTTTCAAACCCAAAATAATACCTATTTTCATTCTTTCAAAAAGACCTCTTTTTACGTAAAGATACTAATACTCGTAGTATCAAAAACACATTTCCTTTTCAAACCAAATTACTTTACTTTCAAAAACCTTTACAAGACTTTTAAAATCAAGTACTCTATACTTTTAAACCAAGTGCCTTTCTTTTAAAACAACATCAAGTATACTCTTTAAAACTCAAATACTTACTCTTTCAAAACAAGTAACCTATACTTAAATCAAGTTACCATTTTAAAACCAATGATAAAACCATTCTTTTGCTTTCATAAAGTCGTTATAACTAACTTCCCATAAAGTTATAACACTTTATGTTTTAAACCAATTTAAGACAAAACCATGTCTCTCTTTAAACCAAAAACTCTTCGATTCCTCAAGTCTCTTTTCTTTTAGAAATCAAGTTCCTTTTAAAGACCAAATATGCATTACTCGCGAATTAGGTTTCACAACTTTCTACACAATTCGAGTTCTTCATATATCATATCAAGTCAAATATAAGTCAAGTCCTTTTATCTTTTAAAATCAAGAAACTAACCAAATTCACTTAGAACACGTACGCTCACCGTACTACATAGTTCACAACAATCATGCTAGAAAAGATAGGAAGAGGTTCACATACCTTGCGGCGATTATCGACAATTAGCAAAACGCCCACGCATTTAACCTTGCTCGCCTTTTCCACCCTTCAAGTACAATACGCTACTCGTAGTACTTCAACCTAAAAAGGCCACAAAACATCTATCAACCTCTAGATCTCTTCGTAGGATAATTCTAGATACAAGATTCCTTATTCTACGGAAAATTCCAAAGACCTCCCCGCAACCACATAAATCTCTCCTCTCTAACGAGGCCTGCTACCAAACCAACAATCCCAGGGTTACACGCCTAACCTGACGTGTACAATTTTACTCCACAATAATACTACAAGTCTATCAGAATATAGTCCTATGTAAATACAGGTCAATTCTTATCCATATTAATTCTACATATAGTATACTCAACTATACATTACTAAAACATGTAATATCCAATTACAATAGGGGGACAAAGATCATTACCTCGATAAGCCCAAAATTTTCCAAGTTTATAAGTCGATCCCGAGCAACGCTTAGCTCCAATTACTTACGCCCAACTCGCCTCCAAGCAACCCTTAGAAGTTTCTAAACAACTTCTTAACACTTCAACCAAGCTTATGAAGATTTTCTGTGGTTTCATTTTGCGACTATTGGAATAAAGTAGTATTTCTGCTCTAGTATTGAAATAACTTTGGAATACTACTAGGGATACTAGGCCAAGGTATTTGGGATTATACAATAATACCCAAGTATTTTCTACTCGCTGGGAAGGGGGACGAAACAACTACAAAGGGACGGGAGTATTTTGCCTTGGAAGCTTAAGTGTGGGATGAAAATTGTCTTCAACCTACGGGTATATATATAAGAATCAAGGGTCAAGATTAATGCAAAGTGGGTGAGGATGGGTACATGTGTGTGGGTAGTTGGCCAACCAAGTGTTCACCACAAAAGTGGGACAAGTGGCCACCACAAAAATGGGCCACTTGTCCACCTAAAAAAACGTCCACTTGCCCTTCTCCAATTCGGCCAACATGGCCACACGGGGGTGACACGTGTCGCCCCCTACTCGTCCAAAATATTTCATCTTCCGAAAATATCCGTAATGCCAAAAATCCGAAAATAAAGTGGGCCCCACAAAATCGTAAATTTTCCCGTGGGCCCCACGTGACCAATTTCGGAAATAAAATTTCATAATACTCAAATATTCTAAAAAGTCCAAATACCAAATCTGGGAATCCAATTCCCATTAACTGTTTTAGGCAGTTTTCGGCCAACAACAACTATACCGATCCGATAACTGTTTCCTTAATCCATTTTATTCCAATTCAAGTTCCAACACTTCTATATATGACATACCAACTTATCAACAACCATATTACCTCATTTTAACATGCGACAAGTGTGGATAACAACAACAATATAACCAACGAACCCAATGGCACAAAATTGCCTCAAATCGGCCAACACCATATCTATCACATACCCATCTTATTTTCCATTTCTTCCTTAACAAAAATTAATCCCTTAAACATAACAATAAGTAATATCCAATTACTTTAATTTAAGAAGAAATATTACCTCATTTTAGTGCCAAAAATTGCCCAAAACAGCCCCTACTATATTGGTCCGCAGTTTTCGTTTTGCTCCACTTCTTCAAGTTCCAATCACATATATGTGACCCCTATGAACTTATACACAACTTCACTTTGTATTTCACTTCCAAAAAGTCAACGGAACCTTAGGGTTTCACACCCTCATTCTCGGCCAACACTATGTTCTTGGGGTTTAAGGGGTTATCTTGGCTTAGCACTCCATTAGGGATCTTAGTCTTGAGTTTGAGGATTTATCATGAAGGATAGAAGAATTTTTGTCATCCAAAAAGTTCCTTGGCCGAGAGCTCTCAAAGGGACACAATATATTTGTGTGAAATTTTGCTAAGAGTAGAACAAGTCTTGCAAGCCCTCTCTAATATAGATGTATATCCAAGAGCAAGACAAGTGGAGTGGGACCCACATGACCCACTTGTCCAGTTGTCTCATAAATATCTTGCCAAGTCTACCAAAATATCTAAGGTCAATTAGTCAAAGTCTTTCAAGATCAAGACAAGTGTGGGGGGGGGTGCCATGTGTCACCCTATGATTCGTCCAAAATTTATTTTTTCCCCAAAATATCTATATTTGGCCAAAATATCTCAAAGTATTGTGGGCCCCACAAAACCGTAAAATTTCCCCGTGGGCCCCACATGACCAAATCCGGAACTTAAAATCCAAAATTTCAATATAATCTATAAGGCCCAAATATCAAATTTGAGAATCAAATTTCAATTAATAAACCTTTTTCTTCACAAGTTCCCGATATTTTTCCTTAAGAAAAAGTAATTCTTCTTTCTTTCCAAAATTCAAATATCAATTTCTCACGCACGTTCTCATATCATTGCCTTGGAATTACGGGGTGTAACAAGGACGTTTAGGATGATTGCTTTTTTTCTAATCTTAGATCGTGAGTTAGAGCCAAGTCTTACTGAATTCGATCTTCTAATGTAAATATGGTTTATATTTTCCACAATGCCTGCTACTACTAGATGACAAGAGGTTATTCAGAGGTTGGATGTGGAGGCGGGAGAGGGTGCCAGTCAGGTACCACCGGCTAACACGGGCCATCAGGAGCAACATGATGAAGCTATATCTTGAGCCTCCAGGACTCCACCCCCACCACCTCTAGATGAGCCTAGGGGAGCTGATATACCCCAATTCCTCCCCATGTTGCTCTCGAGCAGGATCTCGATATGTGTAGTGTAGTTCAATTATTGACTCGATCAGTAGCCACTCAAAACCAATGTCAGGCTCCTAGATTTTTTGATAGAGTAGTTAGTACAAGAGTTCAGGATTTCATCAACCTGGACCTGTCAGTTTTCACGAGATGATATCTGAATGTGGACCCGCAGAACCTTTTGGACCAGATGCAGCTTACTTAGCAAGTAATGCATGCTACAAATATTTAGTCAATGGAGTTGGCCTCTTATAGATTGTGAGATATTGTCATGACTTGGTATGAGACTTGGGAGCAGACTCGGAGATTACTAGCCTCACCAGTAGGGAGGGGGATTTTTTTAGGCCTTCTTACAACATTTTCTACCAGTTGAGCTTCGTCGAGCCAGGCAGGACAAGTTTCTATGTTTGGAGTAGGGTAATATGAGTGTTCGGGAGTATAGCTTTCAATTTAATTCTTTCACCAGGTATGCCTAGAATTATGGTAGAGATGAGTTACAGGGTACATCAGTTCGTAAATTATTTGGGGCAGCACTTAGTTAACAAGTGTACTACAGCTTCTTTGAATCCGAGAATGGATATCACTCACATCCAGACATATGCTCAGAATTTGGAAGATTGTAAGCGACAACAACATGTCAATTGAGAGCGGGATCATGATCAACTTAAGAGGGCCCGATTTACGGGTGACTTTGGTGAGTTCAGGGGTGGGCCTAGACCCCAGTTGTTACACCTCATAATTCCAGGGCATATAAGTGAGAAAGTAAGTTAGGAAATAAGGTTTGAATGTTGGAAAGAAAGTATATTTACATTTTCTCTATGGAATTATTTTTGTGAAGAGAATTATGGGCGAAAATTGCGATCGCAGTGACGCCAGCGGTGATCGCAGGATGCCATAATCTCGAGTAGCCATAGTACTTGCAGATGGTGCCATTAGGCAAGATGCCGTGCCTATCTGAAATTTACCTAGTCCACGATATTTTGTGACAAGTGGACAAGTGGGGTTCAAGGTTCCCCCTCCACTTGTGCTACAACCACCATTTAGATAGAAGTATTGCAAGACTTTAGATCACAAATGTCTTCTCTTCAAACCCTTATCTCTCCCTTCTCCTTCAAGGTTTTCAAAAATCTATTGGCCAAGTGAAGAACAAGTTAACTTATTCTCCAAGATTAAGCCCTCTACTTAAGTTCTAATCCAAGTTAACTCTCCAAGAACTTTAAAACACGGTTTGGCCGAAAAGTGTCTTGAAACCCTAGGCTTGAAAATGAACCTTTTGGAAGGAAAACATGAAAGAAAGATGGTTACAAGCTTGTAGAAGATACGTGCATGTGGTTGTAACGTGAAGAAGTGGTGTGGAAGTGAAGTATGAGCCGAAAACCTAAGGACTATTTTGGCTAAAGTAGAGGTAAGAGTTATTCCTCTTAATAAGTTATTGGTAGATAAATGATGTTATATTTAATGGATGAACATGTATTTAGAAGGATTGGAAGCAAGAAAATGCATGTGGTTGTTGTTAGCATGTTAGCCGATTCTAGGCTATTTTTCATTACTTAGATTTGTTGGTTATTGTTGTTGTTATCACCACTTGCTACATGTTGTTAGATGAAGTGTTGGAATATGAATTGGATTAGAAGGAATTATGAAAAGGGCTCTAGTATTGGGATTGTTGGCCGAAACTGCATGAAACTGTTGGATATTGTTGTGCTGTTTTAGGGACTGTTTTGTGGGGTTATAATGCAGAAAATTCAGTTACAATTATGCATGTTTAAATGTGGTAATTGCTAACGTATGTCCTAAAAGAATAAGAGTATAAAAGGTATAGAAATGCTTCACATTTTACCCTCGTTGTTGTTGGAATATAGTGCTTTTATATGGATTAAGAGGTCGGATTAACATAAGAAGTAGGTGTGTGAATCACCTTGGTTGCTATTTTGGTTGTGTACTTAATTGGTACTTGGTTATTGATGTTATTGGCTTTATTTGTAAGGTGAAAACGTATGTATAAGTAGGGGAAGTGCTGCCCGAATTTTTATATGAAAGGAGAGTCATTATGTGGTATAGTGTATACTAGTATCATGAAGTTGATAGACGTGTTATTATTATTATAGGTTGAAGTACTACTTGAGACGTATTCTAGTGGTCAAGTTGGTATATCCTATAAGGTATGTGAACTATCCTTTCTGGCATGTCTATATGAAGTAAGTGTACGGCGGACGTACATAGTTCTATTGGATCCTAATCCTTAATGATATGATAGTACTTTGGTTTTTCTAAAATGAAAGTTGAGTTTTATAAAGTGAGTGTACGGAGGACGTACACAGTTTTATTGGATCTTAATCCTTATTGATACATGATATGATAGTGCCTTGGTTTTTCTAAAATGAAAGTTCATTTTAAAGATTTATTGAGAGTCCAATGATGATTTAAATTGAACAAGGTTGCTCATGATAGTTATTCGTGCAAGTGTTATTATTCTATCCACCGAGTCCCATAATGGGTCGGCAATGTTCACCAAGTCCCTCACTAAAGGACCGACAATGTTATATATACTATGATTCCATGGACATGCAATCCATGATGCGACTATAGATACTCATGACAGTCGTGCGTAGATCCTTGCACTTGTTCACCGAGTCCCTCGCTAAAGGGCCGGCAATGTTTATATGTATATGATTACATGGATATGTATCCATGATGCGAGTATAAATACTCATGATAGTATATGATTCTATGGACATGCTTCCATGATACAGGTATAGGTACCCGGGATAGTATATGACTCTCACTTTTTAAAAGGTACAGTTGGCTCTTATTTTATATGGCACGGTTGGATCTGGTATTTTATTTTCATACTTGTCCCTGTCATCTTTTGGCCAGTTATGATCTTGTTTACTGTACTTTATGTTTACATACTTGGTACCTGTTGTACTGACCCCCTTCTCTGGGGGTTGCGTTCATGCCCGCAGGTATAGGTACTCCGTTTGGTGATCCTCGAGCTTAGGATCCTTGCCTAACTTTTTGAGATAGCTCCACTGTTCCGGAGCTTGTCATTTTTATACAGTCTTTGATTTTAGACTTATGTATATTCAGGAGTACGGCGGGGCCTTATCCCGTCACATGTCATTATCAAATTCTTAGAGGTCTTGTAGACAGGTGTGGGTTGTATGTGTATTTGGGACATATGTACAGTTGTAGTTCGTTTGAACTATTCTATGTAAAGTGGCGGCCTTGTCGTCTTGTCTGTGTTATTTTAAGAAGTTTGGTATGTGATTATGAGTTGTTCCTTAGCTTTCGCTGATTATATGTGATGTGTGAGTATAAGGGTACCCAGGTAGGGTACCAGTCGCAACCTGTCGGCTCGGGTCGTGACAAAAGTGGTATCAGAGCAGTTAGTCCTCAGAATGTCTATAGACCGTGTGCAGTAGAGTCTTAGTTATCGGTGGGTTGTGCACCACACCTATAAACAGGAGGCTACAGTACATTTAGGATTGGTTTCTATTCTTTAATCTCATAGATCGTGTGATAGAGTTGTGTTATTAGGACAATTCCCCTATCTAACGTATTATTGTGTTACAGTTATGCCTCCAAAGAGGGCAACAGTAGCCCAGAAGGGAAAATCAGTAGCATTGGATACTAGTCAGACACAAAGAGTTACTAGGGCACATGCCCAGTCTATGCCTGAGTTTGTGCGCCAGTCGGAGAGTTCGGTTACACCGCCATCACCAGAGGAGCTTAGTGCAGCTCCAGAGGCCTCGATACTTGAGCCTCCAGTTCCTCGACGAGGCGAGCATAGGAGATACTGATTCAGTGCGACTAGATTGGTGGCGGCGAGAACGCATCTGGGACTAGGTTGACCCTAAGTCGGCGGTTTGGTCCGTGATTTCTTGAATTATAAACCTCCAGAGTTTTTCAGGTCACAGCCCGAGGATGACCCGCAAGAGTTCATCCGACAGATGCAGCGTACACTGAGGGTGATCAGGGCTTCGGAGACTGAGTCGGTTGAGTTAGCTTCGTATAGGATGCGAGATATAGCTACAAACTGGTATGAGTCTTGGGAGTTGTCTAGGGGAGAGGATGTTCCTCCAGCTACATGGGATGAGTTTACAGAGGCATTCTTTGGTCACTTTTTGCCTCCAGAGATGAGGAGGGCTAGAGTTGACAGATTCCTACAGTTGAGGCAGAGTGGCAGGACCATTCGTGAGTAGCCTTGAGTTTGATTCTTTGGCCAGATACGCACCCACTATTGTAGCAAATATGGCAGATCGGGTGCATCGCTATGTGATGGAGCCGACCCTATTTGATCGACGGGTGCAGCGATGGCTCTTCATCCGGTATGGATATTACTCGTATCCGAGCGTATACGGGGTTGAGGACCGGCAAAGAGGCGTGCAGATAGAGGTCATAATGAGCGCCACCCTAAGAGGGCGAGGCGGGGTATTCGGGTGAGTTTCGAGGCGGCACTCGATGGCGAGTTGGACATTCATCCCACCCGATGAGTGCTCCTACGATCTGACGGGGAGGTTCATCCGTCTCGGTATTCAGAGCCGTTGAGCTCGGAGCTTGAGTTCTCATAGTAATATGGGTCTTAGTCAGTCGAGGCCATTTTTTCCTCAGTGCTCGGTATGGTAGGTCCCATTTTGGGGAATGCCGCGCTCCTACAGGTGCTTGTTTTGCTTGCGGCCGTCAAGGCCATATGAGGAGGGAATGTCCTTTTAGAGATGGTACAGGTGGGAAGACTTAGCCTACGGGATCAGTTGCTGGTTCATCATCTACTATTGCTATGCGCCCCGCAGGGAAGGGTATTCGCGTGCCAGCAGGCCGTGGTAGAGGTCATGGCGGAGTTTCTAGTTTTGGCAGTCCTTCGAACCGCATTTATGCTTTGGCCAGTAGACACGATCAGGAGGCCTCACCGGATATTGTCATATGTATATTGCTGATCTTTTTCCGTGACGTTTATGCATTGATAGATCCGAGTTCTACTTTATCCTATATGTTACACCCTAATTCCGTGATATGTTTATAAAGGCGTGCGTAAGAAATAAAAAATGTTAAGATTTGAGACGAGTAAAAATTTATCGGAATTATAGAAATGTCGGAAAATGAAGTATTGCGACGAATGGGAGGGCGACACGTGTCACCCCCCTTAGTGGTCTTGGACGAAAATGACATGGTTAGAATGGTCATTTGACCATTATTAAGATGATCAAGTCTTGCAAAGACTTAAGCTTGACATTGTTGACTTAGTCAAGGCCACTTGGCTTGATCCTTGTGAAACTCATCCAAGCCACCCATTTGTTTTAATCTTGACCCTTCCTAGTGTTATTTAAGTATACTAGTAGCAAGACTTTGTCATTCTACACTTAGAGAAAAATTTGAAATCTTGTTCTTGCTTCTTATAGAGCTCACGACATTAGGCCCTTTTGGAAGAGGAAAATTTGCAATTGTTGCTCAAAATTTACAATACTTTAAACCAAGGTTCCTAAGAGTATTGTAAGGTTATCTCAATAGAAAGATCCCGGAAAAATGACGTTTTCGTATTAGTCGCAATGCGAAAACCTACGGAGTTCTTCAACTTTGAAGTTGGAACTTGAAGAGGAGTTCTTCATAAGCTTCTAAGGGTTACTTGGAGTGGATTGGAACGTCGAAAAGAGGAGCTAAAGTTGCTAAGGACCGACTTGTAATCTTGGATCATATTTGGGCTAAATGAGGTAATAATCTTCATCTTACTTTTGTAATTGAAGATTTCATGTTATGATAAGTTATAAATGATCATGTGATATGTGTTATGAAGATTGATAAGTGTTATGGAAGTTTAGAAGCTCAAATCCGAAAATGACAAGTTGAGTCATTTGAAATTGAATTACAACTTGGTCGATAATTAGAATCGTCGCATATTACCTACTTGAAGATTGTAGTAGTTATAATCAATTGCGGCTTGATAACACGTTATACTAAACAACTTGAATTGAAAAGGAAATTGGAAAGGTTGATATGTTGTTACACCTTTGGCCGAATTGACATTGTATTTTTGGACTAGTTTGATATAATTGTGGGGCGGAATTTTACACGTCTTGTAGGCGCGTAATCCCCTATTGTTAACTTCATTGTTGAGCCTTAAATGTGGTGTGTTTGGTTATTGAATTCGGGTCTTGAAAAATGTGGAAAAGTATGTAGAAACAAAGGAAGTGCTGTCCGATTTTCCGTAGAATTTAGTGACTTTGCACTTAGAATATTCTACGTTGAAGCTAGAGGTTAATAAACGTATTATGGTCATTATAGGTTGACATACTACGTACGGCATATTGGACTTGGCAAGTGGATTGAACCGAAGAGGTATGTGGAACTTTCTTATCTCTTGAGCATGAGTAGTTGTAACTATATAGTACGGTAGACGTACTATATTTTGACAATCTAGTCTATTTGATATCCTTGGCTTATTTTAAGAATGTCCAAGTTGGTTGAGTTAGGGAATTAACTCACTTGTTTAAAAATATTAAGGATATCTTGGTTTTTAAAAGTTAAGAGACTTTAAGTATTTCGAAAATATATGATACTTGTTTCGTTTGGAAAGTTTAAGTCTCTTGGTTATAAAGAAGAATGTAAGATTCTAAAGTATAAAGCAAGTATAACGACTTTATGGGAAGTTGGTTATAATAGCTTTATGGAAAGTTAAAAAGGGTGATTTACTCTAAGTAATTTAAGTATGATAAATGACTTGAAATATTGAAAGGCAAATTGATTTAAAGGCATCAATTGCTTAAGGTTTTAAAAGAAAGAAGTCACTTGATTTAGAAGTCTAAATGTATTTCTAAAAGGTATTGTGACTTGTCTTGAAAAATAGATGTGACTTGATACTACTTCGCTATTAGTATCTTGGAAGTTTTATATGAAAAAAAGTCATTTTAAAAGAGTAGAAGTATGTAGTACTTTGGGTTAAATACCCGGATTGTTATAATGACATGTTAGTGCCTCAAGTAAACTAAAATGAGAGTGTATATGAATAAGACTAATAAGAAGTTAGGGGATTTCTTAACTTGCTTATGTTATGTACGATAAGCCGGTAGCGTTTATGTTATATTAGGATAAACCGGTAGCGCTTATGTTATGTATGATAAGCCGGTAGTGCTTATGTTATGTATGATATCCAGTTGTGCTAGTTTATGTTATTCTTACGGGGTAAAGCCCCGAGTTACTACTAATTCCATGAATTTGCTACCCATGATGCGAGTGCGGCGTTTGTACTCATTGCGGGCCCACCGGGCCAAGTGTGAAATAGTCTGTGCGGGTGAAATAGTCCCACGCGGTGCATCGCTCCATCAAGGGTCCGTAGGACCTATGCGGGTGAAATAGTCCCAGGAGTAGGATTGCTTAATGATATTACGGGCGGGTGACCCTACTTTGATCATGAGCCTCCTATTTTTATGCAGTAAAGTATACTCTTATTTACTCTCATTGTTAGTAAGGCACAGTGTACTGTTATTTGAGTTATCGTACATGTCTCCAGTTTTATATTAGACTTTATGATTTCTTCAGCATTTCTGTTTCACATATTTGGTACATGTTGTCTTGACCTCCTTGGGTGCGTTCACGCCACAGTAGAGTACTGAGTTCACGATCCTCACTTTAGGATCACCGATTCACCGCTGAGAAGCTTCATTACTCGGAGGCTTATCCTCGTATTGCTCGGTTGTTGTACATTCAGGGGTACGGCGGGGCCTGTCGTCCCGCCATTGTTATTCTTAGAGTGCAGTAGTCATATCTTGTGGATTTGGGTTGTAAAGAAAAACGAGTTGTCTTGTTTTATTTATGGATTTTGTATATTTTTACTGGTGGCCTCTACTTCTTTGTTGGTATTCTTGTTTAAGTATTTATGAGTTTTATATGTTCATTGCTATTCTATGATGTATACATTGTAGAGGTGCCTGTGTAGGGCACCGATCAGCCGAGGTTGGGTCGTGACACTATATATCTCCCTTGTTGCTAGTAAAATTGGGATAGATCATGAGTCGATAGAACCTTTGAGGTAGCTACAGTAGGAGATTCGGCTATGGCTAGCGGGTATATAAAGATTGCTCTGGTTATATATAGTCGCCGCACTATGCGATTTAATAGAATTAGACATGACGACTTTGATGTGATTACGGGTATGGATTGGTTAGATTCGTGTTATGCTAACGCCGATCGTAGAGAAGTTGGTTCGATTCGATTTCCGGTGGAAGTATGAGTGGAAAGGGAATACGGCATCGCCGAGGGGTAAGTTTATTTCATACCTCAAGGCAAGGAAGATGGTTAGAAAAGGGTATATCTATCATTTGGTTCGGGTGCATGATACGGAGGCTGAAGTACCAGCTCTTCAGTAAGTTCTGGTAGTTAGTGAGTTCCCAGATGTATTCCTTGATGATCTTCCAGGTATTCTTCCGAGGCGAGATAGAGTTCGAGATAGATGTCTTGCGGATTCGACCGATATCCATTCCTCCTTATAGGATGGTACCTGCAGAGTTGAAGGAGCAACTGAGAGACTTGCTGGAAAAAGGCTTCATTAAGCCTAGTACATCTCCTTAGGGAGCACCGATATTATTTGTGAAGAAGAAGGATGGATCGTTGCGGATGTGCATAGATTATAGGCAGTTGAATAAGGTAACCATCAAGAACATGTATCCCATCCCCAGGATTGATGATTTGTTTGACCAGTTGTAGGGTGCTAAGTGTTATACCCCGTATTTCCAGGGTATGTACGTAAAGGAATACGTACAAAAAGTTTTGGTCTTAAGTTAGGCCTTGGACGATTTTAGCACAACTCACAAAGTGAGCGGTTTTCCGACTAAACGTTTCCACGCTTTCATAGGATAAATTCGCCATGTCATTTCTTATTTTTGCGGATTTTTCCAGAGACGTAACACTTTGGACCAATGAGAGGCGACACTTTCCACCTCATTGGTGGACTTGTCACGGCATAGGGCGAATGGATGCAAGCCTTGTCATAAAGTTGGCTAGATATTTTGTGTGCAAGTTGGCCAGGACACTTGCCTAAATCCTCACTCCTACACTTGCCTTGCACTTGGCACAATCTTGGCCATTGTCACATGTCTTGACCTATAAATACCTCTTGTTGAAGAGTTATTTCATCCTAAATTGAGCAATCTACCTAAGTCTCAAATCCTCCCTCTCCTCTTGTTGTTTCGTCCAAACACACCCCTCCCCTTGAGAAGCTTGGCCGAGCCTACCCCCCCTAGCCTAGCCGAGATCTACCCCCCCTCCCTTGGTAGAAAAGTTGTCTTCTAGTATCGTTATAATGCCCAAAATACCCTAGCCCAAATCCCTTAGTCGTTGGTAGAAGTTGTGAAGAACTTCTAAGGTTTCTGAGCTCTGGGCGTCTAACTTAGAGCTAAACCTTGCTCAGGCGCTACTTTATCTACGATATTATTGGGCTTACCGAGGTAATAATCCTAACCCTCTTTTGAATTAGAGAATACTTATTGTTATGGTATAAGAATAAGTATAAATACTTAGAAGTATATCACAGAATAGAATTGAAGTATTAATCACTTAGAAGGGTTTAAAAGAAGAATAATCAAACTGTACTTACATAGAATTTGCTTTCACAAGAGACTTATATAGCTCAAGGGTGGAAGTGTCGCCCAACTTACCAGTAGAATTATGAACCCTGCTTAGAATGACCTTGAGTAGTCTTTAATAGATATGTGTGACTATTATGGTCGACTCTACACACACATATTGACTTAGCGGTGGTTTTATTGAAGGTATGTGATTCTTCCTAAAGCATGATATTTTACAATATATAGTACGGTAGACGATACATGTGTTAATTGAATAATACTTATGGTAATGCCTCTAGCTAAGCTTTGAATAATACTTATGGTAATGCCTCGGCTTAAGCTCAATAACAAAGAACAAAACATTTCAAAAGAATATCGAATCATTTTTAATAAGATAAATACTTGGTTTTAAAACAAAGCTTAAGAATTATACTAGCTTTATGGGAAGTTAGGTATAACAACTTAAGAAAGATAAAAGGCGTTTACTTGTTTGTTTATAAAGCCTTGTATTGATTTACTAAGTGTAGTAGGATTATTTGATAAGTAGACATGTTATGATGCTACCGTGTTAGTGTCTTGTAATCGTGTAAAGCGGGTCATTCTTGCGCTTACGTTGCTAGCAGGTAAGTCCATCAGATCGTTATTGTATCACCTACCTCGATCGTTATACCGCGGCTTGCCCTTGACGCGGTCTATACGGCCATCGCGGTCTGTGAGACTACGCGAGCGGCCGTATGCTCCGTGATCGATCATTCGGGCGTTTGCCCGACGCGGGATCCCTACGCGTCCGCTGAGACTACGGTCTTTTGAGGCTATGCGCTGCGCGAGCCTAGGCGGATGCCGGGGTTGGCTGCCCCGATGCGAGAAATATCTCATGCGTGTGTGGGACCTATGCGAGTGCGGAAGTCCGTGACTAGGCACGCAGAATGATACTATAGGCGATTAGCCTTGCCGATCATTCGCGCCTAGAATAGACTGCTCTGATTTTCCTATCGTTGTTGTTTGTGATATGGCACTATGTGCAATTGAACTGATTGTATTTGTGAAAGGGTTTTGAATACTCTGATTTCATTTAAGTACTTTATAGTTTCACATACTTGGTACTGTTATCGACCTCGCCCGGGCTGCGTTCATGCCGCCGCGGTAAGCGGCAGTGCTAGATCCGCATCCTTAGGATCTCTACGTTGGTGTCAGGAGCTCCATCCCTTCCGGAGGCTCTACTTTTGGTATGATCTCCCTGTTGTAGTTAGTCTTTGTACAGTCAGGGTATGGCGGGGCCCTGTCCCGCCATAGTTGTATATTTCCTTAGAGGTCTGTAGTATGTTTATGCGATTAACCGGATGTATCGCTAAAACATGATTATATATATATGCCGAAAGGCGATGTTTTCTCACAAAATCGTATCTTGTTTTATAAAGCGTTTATGTCTTGCTTTATGTTTCCGATTACTCGATGTATGTCTACTTGGGTGCCCGGTAAGGCACCATCCACGCCCCGAATGGTCGTGACAAAGTGGTATCGCAGCGCTTAATCCTCGGAAAGTGTCTGAGCATCGTATCTAGTAAGTCTTGATTATCGGTGTGTTGTGCACCACACCAATAATCGAGGAGGCTATAGGATATTTAGGATTGGTTTCATTCTTCTCATTCGAGAGATCGTGCTTTAGAAAGTGTTATAGGTTGGACCCTCTAACGATTCCTTTCCCCGTATGATTATGCCTCCACGTAAGGCAACCCGCCCGAGAAGGCAAAGCGAGGAGGCTGCTAGCGTGACACCAGTCACGAGGGCTCGTGCCCAGCCTATACGAGACGGCGGGTTCTATGACGCCAGCCACCAAAGATTGACCACGCACCCACACCTCCCGTCCCACACCGGGCGGAGTTAGGCTCTGAGAGATAGCCCGACTTTTGGCTAAGTTGTGGCGTCGAGAGAGATTGGATCGACGGCGGTTCCAGCTCAGCTCGGTCGCACCGTGGTACACCCGAGGCGAATAGTTTGAGGCTCTGAGATTTCTTGAGTTGTAGCCACGGAGTTTTATGGGTCGAGCGGAGGATGATCCGCAGAGTTCATCCGTCGGCTTCGAGGATTTTGAGAGTGATCGGGCTTGAGACCGAGGCTGTGACATTCGGTTCGCGTCGGTGCGTGACACCGCAGCCGATTGGTTTGATTCATGGAGCTTTCGGGAGAGCATGCACTCCAGGTATGGGATGAGTTTTGAGGCTTTTCTCACACACTTCTTGCCTCCGCATGAGAGGCACGAGCCGATAGATTCTTGCCGCCGAGACAGGGGGCACCGTCGTGGAATACAATGTCGAGTTTGATTCTTTGGCTAGATATGTCCCGGCATTGGTAGCAGATATGGAGGATAGGTACACCGCTACGTCAACGGGCTTGATGATTATATGGCCGAGTCGTATGCGGGTGTTTCTCTTCACCGTATGGACATTACCGCACGCAGCCCATGCACTAGATGCGAGCGCAGACCGCCGGGTAAGCGATATCAGCGAAGAAGGCGAGCGGCCAGGTTCTTTTAGTGGTCCTCGTGGTGGCGGCATCAGTGAAGTCCAGATTTGCACCACAACCCGGCAGAGCGCTCTACCTCATTTTCAGCCCAACAGAGCGGTCGGGGCGTGTCGGGGCCCGTGACTTGGTTTCCAGTGCGAGGTGCTACCGCTCGAGGCTCCGTGTGCCCGTTGTGGCGAATACCATTCGAGCCGCATCGAGCTTGCTATACTTGTAGCCGCAGGTCACTTTGCGAGTTTGTCCGACCAGGCGGCGGTAGAGCTCACTACGAGTGCATTGCCGCTTCATCCCCGATTACTACCCGAGGGCAAGGTGCTCGTGGGTCGCCAGGTCGCGCGAGGTCGTGGCTCGTGTCCAGTTCAGCGGTCCTCGTAGCGCATTTATGCTTTGTCGGTAAGCGGGATCGTGAGGCCTCACCCGATGTCGCCACAGTACCTTATCGGGCCTGGTTTGATATTTATGCCTTGATAGATCCGGTTCTACTGCCCTATATATCTCCCCTTGTTGCTAGTAGGATAGGGATAGAGCACGAGTCCATGCAGTTCGAGGTAGCTACGCCGATGGGTGATTCGGTGGTAGCTCTACGGGTATATAGGGCTTGCCACAGTGACCATTCTGATCGTCGGACCTGGCCGACTTGATAGAGTTGGAGATGATTGACTTTGACGTGATTATGGGGATGGATTGGCTAGCCTTCTTATGCCAATGTAGACTGCAGAGAGAGAGTAGTACGGTTCCGATTTCACGAGGCCGGTTGTTGAGTGGGAGGAGCACTGTCGCCTGAGGTAGGTTTATTTCTACCTCAAGGCTAGGAAGATGGTGCGTAGGGTATATCTACCATCTAGTTCGAGTGTTTGATATCGAGGCTGCGGTACGATTTTGATCGATTTCAGTAGTCACGAAGTTCCCAGGCGTATTCCTGCATGACCTCGGGTATCCCTCCCGAGGAGATTGAGTTTGTATTGACATATTGCGGATACTGGCCTATTTCCATTCCGCCATACAGAATGGCACCTGCCGAGTTGAGAGAGCTGAAGGATCAACTTAGGGATTTGCTAGAGAAGGGCTTCATTAGGCCCAGTGTTTCTCCCTGGGGGGCGCCGGTATTGTTCGTGAAGAAGAAGGACGGGACGCTGCGCGCATGTGTGTTGATCTGACGGTGAACAAGGTGACCATTAAGAACGAATACCCTCCCGGGATTGATGATTTGTTCGACCGGTTGCGAGTGCGAGATGTTTCTCAAGATTGATCTGCGATCGCTATCATCAGTGCGAAGTCGAGAGAGGTGGATGTCCCTAGATCGCATTCCGACCCGATACGGGCATTATGAGTTCGTCATGTCTTTTGGGTTGACCAATGCTCGTGGTATTCATGGATTTGATGAGCAAGTGTTCAAACCATTTTGGACACGCGTTGTGATAGTGTTCATTGATGATATCTTGGTTTATTCGCTCGAGCGAGGAGCATGCGGGCATTTGAGGCCCATCTTGCGCTTCTCGAGACCTTGTGTTATCGCCAAGTTTTCCAAATGTGAGTTTTGGTTGACTTCATGGCGTTTCTTGGGCATATTGTCGGGGCGATGGCATTCGAGTTGATACGCCAAGATCGAGGCGGTCGAGACTTGGCTGACCTACTACTCAAGACAGAGGTTCGCGATTTACGGGCCTTGCAGGTATTATCGGTTCGTGGAGAAGTTTGCTTCTATCTCTGCACCATTGACTAGGGTGACTCGGCGCAGCCAAGTTTGATGGATCGATGCTTGTGGCGGGGTTTCGATTCTTTGAAAAGAGACGACGACAGCCTCGTTCTTACTCTTCCGGAGGGTCAGATGGTTATGTCGGTATTGTGATGCGTCGTGCATCGGGTTGGGATGTGTGTTGATGCAGCATGGCGAGTTATAGCATATCGTCCCGGCTGAAGAAACACGAGAGGAACTACCCGCCCATGATTTGGAGTCGCGCAGTGATTCACGCTTTGAAGATCTGGAGGCACTATTTGTATGGGGTTCACGTGGATATTTATACGGACCACAAGAGCCTCGGACATCTTCACGAGAGGAGGCGAACTTACGGCGAGACGGTGGTTAGAGTTGCTTAAGGATTACGATGTGGACATCCCGTACCACGGCAAGGCCAATGTTGTGGCGGATGCCGCAGTCGTAGTCGATGGGGAGCCTATCGGATGTGCGGTAGAGAGAAGGACATGGTTCGTAATTTGCACGATTAGCGAGCCTTGGTGTCCGTTTTCTTGATTCTGATAGCATTGGGGTTAGAGTTAGTGAGGTTGCCGAGTCTTCCATCGTTGAGGAGGTGAAGAGGCAATTCGAGGATCGGCGATTCGATATCGTGATACGCCTCTTCGTGAGGGCGGTCGCTTTGAGGTAGCACGATGGGGTGCTAAGATTTGAGGCGAGTTGTGTGTTCCGGATGTTTGAGACTTGGCGGTGTTCTTGGGAAGCACACGTGCGGCGTTACTCTATCCATCCGGTCGACCAAGATGTACCACGACCAGATCCGTATTGGTGGGATGGCGAAGAGGGCGTTGCGAGTTCGTAGCTCGATGCGTGTTGTCGGCGGTAAGGTAGAGCACGAGGCACGGTGGTTTGTTCTGACGATTGAGATCGAGCACGGAAGTGGGAGGTAATCAACATGGACTTTATCACGTGATTACCTGCACTCAGAGAACATGATTCTATATAGGTTATCGTCGACGGTGACGAAATCAGCCCACTTTCTTCCGTCAGACGACTTTTTCTGAGGATTATGCGGACTTTACATCCGAGAGATCGTCGGTCGCATAGAGTCCCTACTTCGATCATATCAGACGAGAGCCCGGTTTACGGCTAACTCGGAGTCCTTCGAGAGGGTTTAGGGGCGCAGTGAGCACACGCATTTCATCCATGAGCACGGACAGCAGAGCGCACTATCCGCACTCTTGAGGATATGCCGCGAGCTGTGTTATTGACTTCAGTGGTAGTTGGGAGGATCATTGCCTCTAGTTGAGTTCGCGTATAATAATAGCTACCACTCCAAAGATTCGGATGGCGCCTTATGAGGCCTTGTATGGAAGGAAGTGCAGATCGCCTATAGGTTGGTTCGAGGTGGGCGAGTGCGGCTAGTGGGACCGTTGGTGCGGCGGCGATGGATAAGGTGAAGCTTATCCGAGGCGGCTATTGACGTCGAGTCGGCAAGTCGTATGCGGATCATCGCCGTCGACATCAGAGTTCTGCGTTGATGATTGGGTTTTCTCAGTGTCACCCATGAAGGGTGTGATGAGATTCGGGAAGAAGGAAACTCAAACTAGGTACATTGGGCGTTCAGTTGTCCGCAGGTAGGCAAGGTTGCCTATGAGTTGGATCTGCCGTCCGATCTGGGCGGTGCATCCGTGTTTCACGTTTCTATCTTTGAGAGATGTATCGGGGATCCATCTAGTACATCCGATTGACGATGTCGGTGACCGGGGTTATCGTATGAGAGATTCCCATAGCGATAATCGATCGTCGGGTTAGGCGTCCGCGGACGTAAGGGCGTGGCCGTCAAAGTCTTGTGGCGAACGAGCTCGGGAGGAGATGGCGTGGGAAGCGAGAGGACATGAGGCGAGTATCTCACCGTTCCCACCCCTCCGTGTAATTCACTTTCTACTTGTAAATCTTCATTATCGTTTATGCCTAAGTGTTGTTTATGGCCGTGTGTGGCTTTTGCAAACCGTTTAAGTTTTGAAGAACCTTATCGTTATCCGTCTTGGGAAGGAACATTCGGGACGAATGTTTCTAAGGAGGAGAATGTTATACCCGTATTTCCGGTATGTACGTAAAGGAATACGTCTGAAAGTTTTGGTCTTAAAGTTAGGCCTTGGGCGATTTTTAGGCACAACTCACAAAGCGAGCGGTTTTTTCGACGAAACGTTTCCACGGCTTTCATAGGATAAATTCCGGCTATGTCATTTCTTATTTTTGCGGATTTTTCCGAGAGACGTAACACTTTGGACCAATGAGAGGCGACACTTTCCACCCTCTCATTGGTGGACTCATCGCGACAATAGGGCGAATGGATGCCAAGCACTTGTCATAAAGTTGGCTAGATATTTTGTGTGCAAGTTGGCCGAGGACACTTGCCTAAATCCTCACCTACACTTGCCTTGCACTTGGCACAATCTTGGCCATTGGTTGGCCATGTCTTGACCTATAAATACCCCTTGTTGAAGAGTTATTTCATCCTAAATTGAGCAATCTACCTAAGTCTCAAATCCTCTCCTCTCCCTCTTGTTGTTTCGTCCAAACACACTCCCTCCTTGAGAAGCTTGGCCGAGCCTACCCCTAGCCTAGAGATCTACCCCCTCCTTGGTAGAAAAGTTGTCTTCTAGTATCGTTATAATGCCCAAAATACCCTAGCCCAAATCCCTTAGTCTTTGGTAGAAGTTGTGAAGAACTTCTAAGGTTTCTTGGAGCTACCGGGGCGTACAACTTAGGAGCTAAACCTTGCTCAGGCGCGACTTTATCTAGGATATTATTGGGCTTACCGAGGTAATAATCCTAACCCTCTTTTGAATTAGAGAATACTTATTGTTATGGTATAAGAATAAGTATAAATACTTAGAAGTATATCACAGAATAGAATTGAAGTATTAATCACTTAGAAGGGTTTAAAAGAAGAATAATCAAACTGTACTTACATAGGACTGTTTTCACAATAGACTTATATAGCTCACCGGTGAGGAAGTCTGCCCAACTTACAGTAGAATTATGAACCCCTGTTTAGAATGACCTTGAGTAGTCTTTAATAGATATGTGTGACTATTATAGTGACTCTCTGCGTGACATATTGACTTGGCGGTGGTTTTATTTGAGAAGGTATGTGATTCTTCCTAAAGCATGATATTTTACAATATATAGTACGGTAGGCGTCATGTGTTAATTGAATAATACTTATGGTAATGCCTCACGCTTTTAACTTTGAATAATACTTATGGCAATGCCTCACGGCTTAAGCCTGAATAACAAAGAACTGAAAACATTTCAAAAGAATACTGAATCATTTTTAACAGAAGATAAATACTTGGTTTTTAAAACAAAGCTTAAGAATTATACTAGCTTTATGGGAAGTTAGGTATAACAACTTAAGAAAGATAAAAAGGAACTGTTTACTTGTTTGTTTATAAAAGCCTTGTATTGATTTCTGTTAAGTGTAGTAGGATTATTTGATAAGTAGACATGTTATGATGCTACCTGTGTTAGTGTCTTGTAATCTTTGTGTAAAGGGTCATTCTTGCGTTTACGTTGCTAACCGTAAGTCCATTGTCTTGTTATTGTATCACCTACCCATTGTTATACGAGGCTTGCCCCCTTGATGCGGTCTATACGGCTATCGGTCTGTGAGACTATGCGGGCGCGGTATGCTCGGGATCGATCATTCGGGCGTTTAGCCCGATGCGAGGATCCTATGCGGTCTGTTGAGACTATCACGGTCTGAGGCTATGCGTGCGGGAGCCTAGGCGGATCTGGGGTTCGCTGCCCCGATGCGAAATATCTCATGCGGTGCGTGTGGGACTATGCGAGTGCGAAGTCGAGGACTAGGCACGCAGAATGATACTATAGGCGATTAGCCTTGCTCGATCATTCGCGCCTAGAATAGACTATTCTGATTTTCCTATTCTTTGTTGTTGTTTGTGATATGTACTACGTGCAATTGAACTGATTGTATTTGTGAAAAGGTTTTGAATACTCGATTTCATTTAAGTACTTTATAGTTTCACATACTTGGTACTGTTGTGACCTCCTTGAAGCTGCGTTCATCTGCGAGTAGCAATGCGAGTGCTAGATCCGCATCCTCAGGATCTCTACGTTGGTGTCGAGCTCCATCTCTTCCGAGGCTCTACTTTTGGTATGATCTCCTGTTGTAGTTAGTCTTTGTCTGATCGGTATGGCGGGGCCCTGTCGCCATAGTTGTATATTTCCTTAGAGTGCAGCAGTCATATTTATGCGATGTAATCATGCTAAAACATGATTATATATATATGCCGAAAGGCGATGTTTTCTCACAAAATCTGTGTCTTGTTTTATAAACTGTTTCATGTCTTGCTTTATGTTTCCGCTGATTACTCTGATGTATGTCTACTTGGGTGCCCCGGTAAGGCACCAGTCACGGGCCCCGGAATGGGTCGTGACACTAAGTGTTTCTCGAAGATAGACCTGTGGTCCGGTTATCATCAGGTGCGGGTAAGAGAGGCAGATAACCCGAAGACAGCATTCAGAACCCGATACGAGCATTATGAGTTTAGGGTGATATCTTTTGGGTTGACCAATGCTCCAGCAGTGTTTATGGATTTAATGAACCGGGTGTTCAAGCCATTCCTGGATACGTTTGTTATAGTATTCATTGATGACATTATTATCATTCAGAGCAGGAGCATGCAGACCATTTGAGGACAACACTTGGGGTCCTCCAGCACCGGCAGTTGTATGCCAAGTTTTCTAAGTGTGAATTCTGGTTGGCCTCAGTGGCATTCTTAGGGCATATTGTCGGAGCTGATGGTGTTCAGGTGGATACCCAGAAGATTAAGACAGTTAAAACTTGGCGCACCTCACTCCTCAGAGGTACTCGGTTTTAGGGCTTAGGTATTACGGAGGTTTGTGGAGAAGTTTGCCTCTATCTCAGTGCCTTTGACTAGGCTAAATCAGAAGGCGGCTAAGTTCCAATGGACGGATTCTTGTGAGCAAGGCTTCCAGTTATTGAAGGACAAGTTGACTACGACTCCAGTTCTAACCCTTTCTGAGGGACTAGAGGCTTATGTCATTTATTGTGATGCTTCTGGTGTTGGGCTATGTTGTGTGTTGATGCAACATGGTAAGGTTATATCTTATGCATCCCGACAGCTCAGGAAGCACGAAAGGAATTATCCTACTCACGATTTGGAGTTAGCAACGGTGATACATTCTTTGAAGATATGGAGACATTATCTATATAGAGTTCATGTGGATATTTTTATGGATCACAAGAGTCTCCAATATATCTTCAAACAAAAGGAGTTGAACTTATGGCAGAGACGGTGGTTAGAGTTACTTAAGGACTATAATGTTGATATTTTATACCACCCAGGGAAAGTCAATGTGGTAGCTGATGCTCTTAGCCGTTGGTCTATGGGTAGTTTGATGGATGTGCAGCCAGAAAGAAAACAGATGGTTCATGAGATACACCAGCTAGAGAGCCTTGGAGTTCAGTTGGCCGATTTTGGAGATAGTGGAGTTCTTATTCGAGGAGTTGCCGAGTCCTATATCATAGAAGAGGTGAAGAGGCATCAGTATGAGGATCCTGTTGCAGTGCGATATAGAACGCAACTCTTGAAAGGAGAAGCTCTGTTGAGGTTGCACCTGATGGGGGTGCTAAGGTATGAAGGTAGATTGTGTGTACCTGATGTTGCAGGGCTACCACAGCAGGTTATGGGAGAGGCACACAATGCTCGTTATTCTATTCATCTGGGGTCAATGAAGATGTATCATGACCTCAGATGCGTATATTGATGGGATGGCCTGAAAAGGGATGTAGCAGGGTTTGTCGCTCAGTGCCCGAATTGCCAAGGGTACAGTTAAGGTTGAGCACCGAGCCTAGTGGGCTACTACGGAGATAGAGTCCCGAGCTTGGAAGTGGGAGGTGATTAATATGTACTTCATTAGGCTTACCTGATTCGGAGGAAGTATGACTCCGTATGGGTTGTTTTGGATAGACTGACGAAATCAACCCATTTTCTTCCAGTTATGACTACTTACTCAGCTGAGGACTATGCTAGGCTATACATCAGGGAGATAGTGAGACTGTATGGGGTTCCTACATCCATCATATCGGACAGAGGAGCTCAGTTTATAGCTAACTTTTGGAGGTCATTTCAGAAGGGATTGGGGACACAGGTGAGTCTCAGCACAACATTTCATCGTCAGACCGATGGCGAGTGAGCGTATTATTGACAACGAGGATATGTTGAGAGCCTGTATTATTGACTTCAGAGGTAGCTGGGAGGATCATTTGCCACTTGTTGAGTTTGCCTATAACAACAGCTACCATTCTAGCATTCAGATGGCCCCGTACGAGGCCTTATATGGGAGGAAGTGCATGTCACCTATTGGTTAGTTTGATGTTGGCGAGACTAAGTTACTTGGCCCAGACATGATTCAACAAGCTGTGGATAAGGTGAAGCTTATCCAGGAGAGACTATTAGCAGCCCAGAGTCTATAGAAGTCGTATGCAGATAATCGACGTCGACAACAGAGTTTCGACTTGATGGTGGGTATTCTTGAAGGTATCACCCGTGAAGGCGTGATGAGGTTGATGAAAGGGAAGCTTAGCCCGAGATACATTGGACTTTATCAGATTATTCACAGGGTAGGCAAGGTTGTCTATGAGTTGGATCTACCATCTGATTTGGAAGCGGTACATCCAGTCTTCCACGTATCGATGCTACGTAAGTGTATTGGTGATCCTTCTAGAGTCTTCCTAATAGATGATGTCCAGGTGACAGAGGGGTTCGCGTATGAGGATAGTCCCGTAGCCATACTTGATTGCCAAGTTAGAAGGTTACAGACTAAGGATGTGGCTTCCGTCAAGGTATTATGGCGGAACAATAATAGGGAAGAGATGACGTGGGAAGCAGAGAAGGAGATGAAGAGGAAGTATCCTCACTTATTCCCGATGCCTGTAAGTAATTCCAATTCCTATTTGACCATTTTGATTAATGAATGAGACTATGTGCTATATTGTGGACATGTGAGACATCTTTGTGGTTGCTGAGTATAGGTTGATAGGTATAGTTTAAAGGGGACTATCAAAATTTGTATAACGAGACCTATTATGAACATTCGGGATGAATGTTTCTAAGGGGAAAATGTTACACCAGTAATTCCAGGGCATATAAGTGAGAAAGTAAGTTAGGAAATAAGGTTTGAATGTTGGAAAGAAAGTATATTTACATTTTCTCTATGGAATTATTTTTGTGAAGAGAATTATGGGAGAAAGGCTGCAACTGCGATCTTTGGGGATTTGTAAGTGGTGCCATAACGTCTGGCGGCTATTAATACTTGCGGCACCGGTGCCATTAAGCGATCTGCTGTGCCTATGCGGAAATTTTCCAAGTCCGAGATATTTTGTGACAAATGGACAAGTGGGGTTCATGGGTCCCCCTCCACTTGTGCTACAACCACCATTTAGATACAAGTTTTGCAAGACTTTAGATCACAAATGTCTTCTCTTCAAACCCTTATCTCTCCCTTCTCCTTCAAGGTTTTCGAAAATCCCTTGGCCAAGTGAAGAACAAGTTAACTTATTCTCCAAGATTAAGCCCTCTACATAAGTTCTAAGCCAAGTTAACTCTCCAAGAACTTTAAACCATGGTTTGGCCGAAAAGTGTCTTGAAACCCTAGGCTTGGAAATGAACTTTTTGGAAGGAAAACATGAAAGGAAGATGGTTACAAGCTTGTAGAGGATACGTGCATGTGGTTGTAGCGTGAAGAAGTGGTGTGGAAGTGAAGTGTGAGCCGAAAACCTAAGGACTACTTTGGCTAAAGTAGAGGTAAGAGTTCTTCCTCTTAATAAGTTATTGGTAGATAAATGATGTTATATTTAATGGATGAACATGTATTTAGAAGGATTGGAAGTAAGAAAATGCATGTGGTTGTTGTTAGCATGTTGGCCGATTCTAGGCTATTTTTCATTACTTTAATTCGTTGGTTATTATTGTTGTTATCACCACTTGCTACATGTTGTTAGATGAAGTGTTGGAATATGAATTGGATTAGAATGAATTATGAAAAGGGCTTTAGTAGTGGGATTGTTGGCCGAAACTGCATGAAACTGTTGGATATTGTTGTGCTGTTTTAGGGACTGTTTTGTGGGGTTATAATGCTGAAAATTCAGTTACAATTATGCATGTTTAAATGTGGTAATTGCTAACGTATGTCCTAAAATAATAAGGTATAAAAAGGTGTAGAAATGTTTCACATTTTACCCTCGTTATTGTTGAAATATGGACTATTTTATATGGATTAAGAGGCCGGATTAACATAAGAAGTAGGTGTGTGAATCACCTTGGTTGTTGTTTTGGTTGTGTACTTAATTGTTACTTGGTTATTGATGTTATTGACCTTATTTGTAAGGTGGAAACGTATGTATAAGTAGTGGAAGTGCTGCCCGAATTTTTATATGAAAGGAGAGTCATTATGTGGTATAGTGTATACTAGTATCATGACGTTGATAGACGTATTATTGTTATTATAGGTTAAAGTACTACTTGAGACGTATTCTAGTGGTCAAGTTGGTATATAGCCTATAAGGTATGTGAACTATCCTTTCTTCTTTTGGCATGTCTATATGAAGTAAGTGTACGACGGACGTACATAGTTCTATTGGATCTTAATCCTTAATGATATGATAGTACTTTGGTTTTTCTAAAATGAAAGTTGAATTTTATAAAGTGAGTGTACGGCGGACGTACATAGTTTTATTGGATCTTAATCCTTATTGGTACATGATATGATAGTGCCTTGGTTTTTCTAAAATAAAAGTTTATTTTAAAGATTTATTGAGAGTCCAATGATGATTTAAATTGCATAAGGTTGCTCATGATAGCTATTCGTGCACGTGTTATTATTCCACCCACCGAGTCCCATAATGGGCCAGCAATGTTCATCGAGTCCCTCACTAAAGGTTCAGCAATGTTATATTCTCCTACTACACGATGAGAAAAAAATGTACTATGATTCCATGGACATGCAATCCATGATGCGAGTATAGATACTCATGACAGTCGTGCACAGATTCTTGCACTTGTTCACTGAGTCCCTCGCTAAAGGGTCGGCAATGTTTATATGTATATGATTCAATGGACATGTATCCATGATACGAGTATAGATACTCATAACAGTATATGATTCCATGGACATGCTTCCATGATGCGGGTATAGGTACCTGGGACAGTATATGACTCACTTTTTAAAAGGTACAGTTGGATCTTATTTTATATGGCACGGTTGGATCTGGTATTTTATTTTCATACTTGTCCCTGTCATCTTTTGGCCAGTTATGATCTTGTTTACTGTACTTTATGTTTACATAATTGGTACTGTTATCGACCCCTTCTCAGGGCTGCGTTAAATGCCGCAGTATATGTACTCAGTTTTGTGATCCTCGAGCTTAGGATCCTTGCCCAACTTTTTGTGATAGCTCCACTGTTCCGGAGCTTGTCACTTTTGTACAGTCTTTGATTTTATACTTATGTATATTCAGGGGTACGGTGGGGCCTTGTCCCATTACATGTCATTATCAAACTCTTAGAGGTATTGTAGACAGGTGTGGGTTGTATGTGTATTTGGGACATATGTACAGTTTTAGTTCGTTTGAACTATTCTATGTAAAGTGGCGGCCTTGTCGGCTTTTCTGTGTTTTTTGAAGAAGTTTGGTATGTTATTATAAGTTGTTCCTTAGCTTCCGCTGATTATATGTGATGTGTGAGTATAAGGGTACCCAGGTAGGGTACCAGTCGCAGCTCGTTGGCTCGGGTCGTCAACCAGTCTTCTAGATATCCAGCTTATTTGGCCTTGTCAGCCTCTTTTGGATAGTCTGTTGTACCTATAACGGCCTTGTTCGCCTCAGATTATGTTTATATTTGTTGGGCTGCTTCTGCATGTAGGATCTTGTCGTATCTTATCCAGTTACCATTGATTAGAGACCTTATCAGCTCGAGTCCTGTTATGTGAGGTTCAGATACTATAGTTGGTATGCTCGGGCCTTAGGGTGCCGAGTGTCGGCCATGCTCCCTCGAGGTTGGGGTGTGACAAAAACCCCATGGAACATTAGCCATAACACTTAGTCAATTACCATAGACTTACTCCTCTCAGCGTACTAAATAATTTCACCCCATCTGAAAGATGCGTAGATAACACCAACATAACCCACCAACTTAAGTAATCATGCGCTTGAATCGAGTCATTTCTCTGCCCAATGTTGTACCTTACTCCTTTCAATTCTCCATTAATTGTACATTTACCTTGATTCTTCAATTCCCACCTTTCATTCAAATTATATCCACCACTAACGACCGATCATTACTCAAACTCACTCCAGAGTGTACCGAAATATCATAAATCTTGCAAAATCGTTGAGCCTATTTTGGAGATAGTAGGACACTGCATACCCAAATAACCGAGAGTTTTCCTCACCTCGCTCGAACTCTAATACTGAAAGCTCTTCCAAACCCGGCGCATCATAAGTAAAATCCTTTATAAAATTCCTCCACAAAAAAAGGTACCGACCCACTCTAGTTATTCTTAATCCAACATCATTTAGTACTCAAGCGATAACCTAACCATTACTGAACTGGTCCATAATCCGAAGGTTGTTCCTTAATTGCAAAACATACAATCCTGCTAACGTTCTCACATAGTTCGCTGAAGTACCCTTGCCAAAAATCCTTAAGTGAGATAATTCTTCTTCCATCTTGGTTTATGAGTTTACTAACCTAATCATCGATATCTGAAAGTTGTTCACAACTAGAATTCATTCAAACCATCATCAATTTGTTACCGTAAATTCTCATTGAACAACACTCATTCGAGGGACTCTATACGATGTTTGCTTATGAAGAACCAACCCTTACCTTATTTTCCCAAACCATAACAAATCCATCCAACAGTTCGATTATCCACCTGCCCTTCGACTCAAACAAAACCATTATACCATGGTGTAGGACTTCTCAAATATTAAACCTTACGAATTAGGCCTACAAGCCTTATCCAAAACTAGATGCAACATTCGGTAACTCCTTAGAAATATACTTCACTTGTCGGTCTAAAGTTAATCTTATCATTTGATCATTGGCTCCCATTAACCTACGTCATAATCAAACATACCGACTCATTCATGATTCTTTATATCCACTCTACATTAAAAACTGCAACATAAATCATAAATCATAAATCAACAATCTAGTGGTTTCATCGATCCCTTTTTATCAATAACCTCAAAACACCAAGCGACCCTATGAACACACTTTTTATTAAAAAATCGCAACTGTCTATTTCCTTAAGCTTCACTCGTCACAACTAACCTTTCCACTGCCTAGAAACGGATAGTTATCCGTTGAAGGAACCCAAAGCCACTAGTTCTTACTCGCTACTATGACCCTGTCATGTCGAAGCCAAACTTAACCTTTCATACCCCTATATGAAATCCACCCTTGTATATCTTGCAACTCCATCCTGACGAGCACGTCAGATACTAATTTTTCCCTTCAAATAGCGAAGACTAATCCATCCAATTCCTTTTTCTTGTGTCTATGTATTATCATTTCCACTCTCCAAGGTTATCACCTAACTAAGGAATCTCAAACACCACCCCACTCAACTGAACCTTCAAATCATAGTTGAAGATCAACTTGGTCACACGTTAAGTATCACAATGACACTTTATATGCTACCGCATGATATCGTATCGAAACACTCACGTGTGAATTTAAGAACATGACCCCACCATTAATGATAGAATAAGATGAACATGGTTAAAATACCAATTAGAATCGACCATATACCAATTTGAATGAAGTAGCACTAAAGAATGAAAGATTTCCTAGATTTTGTATAGCCTATCAATGATGGGTATGAACGTCTACGTACCTATACACAAGACTACCACACGTGGTCATTGTACTTGTGAGGCGGTGAACCTAGAGCTCTGATACCATCTTCTCACGATCCAAATTACGGGGTCGTGGTGGCACCTACAGTATTCTCCCAATAGGTGAACCATCCCGAAATCCTTTGACACAAATCTAAACAAGCGGGAAAAAAAGAATAATTTACAAGATATCACAATTCTAATTAGATAAATTTAAAAGTCAAATCCCATACAACATTTTTCCCAAAATCTGGTCTGACTCGTACAAGGATTTCTAAGATACAATGAAAATAAAGGTACAACAACACCGCCTTGAGTGAATAAGGGCAGTCTGAATAGGATGAAGACCAAGATCATTGATAATATGAATGACCTTCCTTAACCTCCATGTGCTCCAAATCAACAACCTGAACCAATCATGTATATGCATCCACGTAAAAGATACAACAAGTGTAGCATGAGTACACAATGTACCCCCGTAGATATCATAAGCCAATAACAACGGAATATACATAACTGACATAAATACCAGGTTGACTCTCATATAATCCTATTCTACACAGTTTAGTAAATCACTTAAGTCACCTTGTTCACATAAGAATTAGTTCCACATTGTTATGATCCAATTCGCAGCAACACATAAGAATCATACAAGTAATGTCCTCTAGTCATTAATTAATGCCTGGAACATACTCATTCTTGCCTTACATACTTGAATGCCCACTAATAAGGACACGTTAAAACTTAGAACACCCAATCACACAACAACCTTTCTGCAAAGTAATTAATTGACATTATCATAGCATTATTGATCTAACATTTTTCCTAACTCGTAGGCTTGGTTACTATATATGTACACTTAAGAGTGTGAGTACATGCCAATTCATTATATATCCTCATTATATTCACACAAGTGCTTACGACATGAATTCCCTACACAGGGTGAAGTTGGACATTAATATACAACATACACTCGGTAATTAAGATGTCGACACAGCAACTCATTAATGTACTAGACACCCTACCAGTTAAAACAATATTTACCAAGTAATATAATTTCTCACGTAGATCACCTTCAATCACATAAATAGTTCATCACTTAGACAACTCAGAATCATGGAAGTTCAATGAATCCACCTTATCACGGTAATCATTCTAAATCACGTACGATTCATCAATTAATTAATGTATATGAATGTATGGTATGAATTCAAATGCAATGTGATGTAATGCAAGGTACCTTTCCATCAATCTGTATACACACTCTATAGGATTTGCCTTATATATATAACCCATGGAGGACCTGCATCGTCCATATACCGCTCCTAGCCAGCCGGAAATCAACACATTAATTTGACTAGAGCCCAAGACTCATTTTAAGAGATCATCTCATAATAATATCCTTACTTTTTTGATCTCATTGGACCTACAATATTTCTGTACCACTCCATTTCCCATATCATATAACCATGAGTATATGAATGCAACATTAATAAGGCAAGTAATCAGGATGTATGAGATGCAATCAAATATAGGAGATGAATATCACATGCTTCAGAATTCAATAATAAGTAATTCCATGTAATCATTCTTTCATATCTGAAGCAAATGTGATGAGTGAACACAACAATTTATTAATCAACGGCGACAAGCCCAAATAATGGTGACAAGCCCACATAACAGCAGTCGGAATCAACTCTAAGATTGATTCCCCAAATCATCCATCAAGATAGTTCAACACTGGTACCCACCAATATTTATCACAACCACTAAAGTGGACTCCCAACACACCTAATACCCTTCAATATTTATAACAACTACATACTTCTATCGGAGTCTAGACAGAATAAACGTAGACTACCTCGGTGTCGAGCGAATGCTACAAACACTACTCCTCAGCCAAGGTCTTGCCCTTGTGAAGTGCCTTCAAATAATCATAGTCTAACACATAGATTCTTTATTAATTAAGTAGTTTAAAACAAATACAAAGGCCTAGCCCTTAAAAGCAACCCAAAAGTCCAACTCCCAAATTAGCCCTGAGCCTACGAAGGTAAAATCATAACTTTATTATTCTAACATCATGGGAACAGTTTATAGATTTGTATCCTTATTTATTAATATGAACTTGTTATAGGGACTTGGTTGTGTTGATTACCTTCTTTGTTTTTCAATGATGCTCTAACTTGTTTCTCTCTTGCACAAGAACTACACATCTTGTCATCATTGAACTTAATGTTAGATAAACAAATCACTAAGTTCTGGGAGACTAGTTTATTTAGTTGATCTAGGTTAGCATGACCCAGCCTTTTATGCCATGGCAATAGATTACAGTCCATCAAACTCAGACATGTGAGACCATTGCTTGGTGTCCCCATTTTGTCAACTTTGTACATATTCTTGTACCTTATGGTAGTTAGAATTGTATTACCTATTTTGAGATCAGAAACATTGTATCCTACAGAAGTAAACAATATAATATTCCCCATGTCACATAGTTGTGAGATGCTTATGAGGTTATGTTATAGTCCGTCTACATGGTACATAATATCAATTGCATGTTCTTCTGATCTTCATATATTTCCTATGCCTTTGACTTTTTCTTTCTTGCCTCCTCCAAAGGCCATATTCCCTCCTTCTAGGGCTGAGAGTGAGAAAAAAATTTCTTTATCTCTATTCATGTTTCTTGAGCAAGCACTATCCATATACCAGTTTTGCTTGCTTTCTTTCACTCTCAACTGCAAGAAAAAATAATCAATGATTAGTTATAGGCACCTAGACTAGCTTGGGTCTTTTTTCTTGAACAAAAATATGAATTAGATATTTCTTTATCCATCTAGGCAGTTCATAGGAGAACCTATTCCATTTGATTTAGCAGACTTGATGTTTCTTCTTGCAACTTTCAAGTTTCTTTCTCCATGCCTTTTGCTTACTGGGTAATTAGTTCTGTAATGATCAGTCATGACACATATAATACACAATCTTTATTTGACATGGTATCTCTTAGTAGTTCCCCTCTTAAATCCTAATCCAGTGATTATATTGTATGTTCTACTAGTGAGATTATGAGGATACTAGAGGATTGAGTCCAGTGACTAGCTTTGTCAAGATCAATTTTTGCTCTAACCAGTTCTAGGTTTAACTTTCTAGACCCTTCCTTCTCAAAGTAAAACTTATTATTAATCTTTTTCAGTTCACATTCAGCCTTGAGGTGTTCATTATCAATAACTGAGTTTTCCTTTCTAGTAATAGTTAGTTCCAAGACTTCGGCTTTTAGAGCCACATTAGATAAAACAAGTTGCTTGATCTGTTCTTTCATAGAGAAGATTTCTCTTTTAGGCTTCTCCTTACTAGCTTGTACATCAATAAATTCATATTTTAGACTAGCAAAAGTACTAAACATCATTTTTGAACTCATCCCATGATATTCATCAATTAGAGTGATCATTAAGGAAGTTAATCTTTTCTTAGAAAGTATGTCAATCTTATCTTTTAAGTCAAGAATATTTACCTTAACGTCTTACTCAATGTCTGAATCTAAGTCAACGATGGCAATCAGGACATGGTGGTTCACTTCATATTTAGAGTTATCGCTGGAGTCTTAAGTAGTCTTTATAGCCTTTGAGGTTCCTTTATTTTTGCTTCCCTGAACCGATTCCTTCAACTTGTTATTTTGAGCTTTTTCCTTTTTTCATTTGATCTTCCATAGAGGATAGTCCTTAATCAGGTGATCAATCTTTTCACACTTGAATCAACCACCATTTTGAGATTTTTCACTTGTTCCCTTTGCAAATGTGTTTCTCCTGCTAGTTTGTCTTTCCTTTTTCAGTAACTTTTTGAAATTTCTTGTGATCAAGGCCATGTCTTCCTCATTTGCTTCAAAATCATCACTCTTAGTATCTTTGAGTACCATAGACCTTTCAATACTTGTTTCCTCATTCTTGGAATTTTTCATATCTCATATGTTTTTAGGTTTCCTACCAGTTCATCCAAGGACATGAATCATATGTCTTTGGCCTCTTTTATAGCTGTGACTTTCATTTTGAATGACTTTGGCAGGTTCTCAGAATTTTGTTAACCGAATCTTCAATGATAATGGCTTTTCCAAGAGATGTCATCTTATTTACCAAGGATGTATATCTAGTGAACATCTCGGAAATATTTCTCCTGGCTTCATTCTAAATTTCTCATAGTCCATGGAAAATATTGCTTTCCTGAACTTCCTGACTTGGCTTGTCCCTTCATGAGCATTTACCAATACATCCCAGATTTGCTTGGTAGTAGTATAGCTAAAAATTCTATTATAATCATCTGGTCTCAGTCCACATATTAGAACATTTTTAGCCTTTGTATTTTTCTCAAGTATCTTGTAGTCACCTTCTTCATATTCACTTTTCTCCTTCCTAACATCTATTCCTAATGTTCCCATATGGGGGGATATTTTGGACCATCAGTGATTTTTTCCCATAGTTCATAGTCTTCTGCTTGTAAATAGTCCTCCATGCAGCCTTTCCACCAGACGTAGTACTTTCCGTTGAATAATGGTGGTCTATGAGTGAAGTATTCTTCATTGTATCCAATTGGTGGTGTAGCATTCATGATCTTCTCTTAAGGTGTTAGCCTCTTAAATAGAACCTGGTCTGAAACCAATTAAATACTTTGCATGATCAAATACCTATCCTACGTGATACCTAATTTTTTCCTATAGGATAGACCATGTTACTCTACATGTTCTATGCTAGCGTTTGTAGAATAATAAAGAACATAAATGTAAGGACACATTATTTTTACGTGGAAACCACCCTACTCACAAAGGGTGAAAAAACCATAACCTACTCCTCAAAAATTCTACTTGTTCTATGCTAATAATAAAGAACATTAAAGTAAGGACATGTTATTTTTACATAGAAACCACCCCACTCACTGTTGGGCGATTTTCACGTGTTCACGCAAGTGTACGTATCGTTCACAAGTAGTATAGTCTGATAAGACCAAATATCGTCCTCAGAGACTGGTTTCTAATTACCATTCATCTATTTTATATTATCTATTTAGCAATCGATAATAGAGTTAGGTTTTTGTTTAACTACTAGAATAATTGCAAGAATTAACTAAACTATTGAAGTTGTAATCAGTTATGAAGGAATTAGGGCTTCCAAAATCCTCGAATATCCACTCTATTTAATCCTTAATGCAACTAGAATGACTTCTTCTTCTACGTTAAGATAACGGTTAACTAGACTGTCTTATATTCCGGTTAGGATATATAATCGCTCAACCCAAGTGCAGAACCCTTCTATATTTCTATGATAGGATTTACCACATAGGAGGATTAAGAACAGTAACCTATAATGCTACACAAGTATCGGGGTACTTTCGTCCGCAATTTTAACATATGTCTATTCAATTACAGCATATTCAAATCTCTGCTCTCGGTTCTTGATTCGAAATCATATAGATTATGATAATTAGTGATCAATTAACTATCAAACATTCATACCAATTATTGAATAAATCTTAATCAAGTGAAGAAGAAATCAACTAATGCATTAAGTCATGAAATAAAGTTTCAAGCGATTCAAAAGGAAAGCCCTAATAAAGTGTTTAGCTCCTAGTCATAGTCACGCTAAGAACTAATATAATTCCAAACATAAACTGAATTAAAAAGAAAGAAAGAAAATCTTTGCGAACTAAAGTCTCGATTGTAGCTTTCAATCCTTGCCTGTGATGTGTTGTGTGTTAGAATGACTCACTCTTCCCGTAGAATAATCCCTGGGCTTTTAGTATGTTGCAATTTTCGCGCCACATGGACCATCTTCCTGGCCAAATCAACTTTGATTCTTGATTTAAAATCACGCCACGGCCTCTTGATGACACCGCGCGCCCAGTTCTGGCTTCTCGATGTTCAAACGCAGCGCTAACCACCGTAGCCGTCGACTTTCGTTCGGTCTTCAATTTACGTCGCTTTGACTCGATTCCTTTTATGCCCGTTTTGTTCCTTTTGTCATTTTGCCTTTTTGAACCGTTGTGACTCAAGAAAGAAAAACAAACCTAATACTATACTAAACACAATAAAAAGCAGTAAAATACTAACTAAAAATGACTCAAAAGCGTATACAAAATACGCTTAACACTCATGCCGGTGAAAAATCCATAACTACTCTCTAGAATCTTTTTCAAAACTCCACTCTACGTGAACCTTTGAAAATTCAAGTTCAGACTCGTAATCTAGGAACTAAACTATAATTCCTATTTCACTAATCTCACTAGACTAATGAGCCTACTTGAGTTGTCCTCGGCTTGAAGTTGAATTTGACAAATGTTTATACCTATGAAAATTGCTTCTATGAAAGCGATAAAGGTACAATTCGACAAACTATCCTAACACACGAATATATACTTGACGACTGTAAAACATAACTCTATGAAACAAGTTCGTTAATCTTATTTTTTGTATCATGTCACACTTCAGGAATTAGAACACTCAATATGCATTGACTGTCTTTGTTTGAAAAACATTTCTCTCTATGTGAGTGTGTAAAAAATCTTCATGGCATGACTTGAGTATATATAGCTCTTGGTGTGTAGCAAACCGGCAGAACTCAAAACCCTATGTAGTACAATCCACTATGAAATAGTGTTTGAGTTGGTTTAGGTTTCTTGCTTCATTTATGCGGCTTCAGTATCCTTTTAGGAGTCTGGAGTATCTTGATAAGTATGGCAAAAAATTCTGTAATTTTTAGCCAAGTCCTTAATATAAAACATAAATCCTACTTATAGCAGGACTCTGAGCTGGAACATGTTCTGGTTCAAGCACCTAGTTCATTCAATTGAATTTTGCATTTGTGTCTGAGATGGAATATGTTTGTAGACCTGGTTCATTCACCTTGTTCATTAACTTTGTAAACCATCCAAATATACATTTGTCATTTCTAATGCCAACATATACGTATCAAGAACTATAATTGAAAGAAAAAAGTATGGCTTCAAGTTAATTTGTCTTTTTTTGTCGATACTACTGCTAAAAAACAGAGTTAAGAAATAAAAGAATGAAGCTAAAAGATAAGAAAAAGGTTATGGTTTATGCTATATGAACTCATTTACATGCACTTACATAACAAAATAAAAAACACAAGAAAATGAACTCTTGTGGCCACTACAAATTGAATAGAAACAAATAGTCTTTTGAGATCTCTTATGTGTAGAAATGAAGATCTCTTGTAAAAAAGATATAAAACTAATTTAAATTTATAAAAAAACTACAAAATATTTAGGTTGAATACATACAGAGACATCGAAAGTTAACATGATCTTTTACTTAGACATCTTAAGCAGGGCGTGTACTTATTAAACAATTGTAATAGGTCCCAAATTGACAAGTTTGCCACTTTTCACACATGCTTGTAAAAATCTCAGGAGTGTGTATACAAACGTTTCTTATGTGAATTAATTAGCCATTTTAATCGTGTCATGCCACTTTAATTTTTCGGATCATATTATTTACATAAACCCAAACAAATCAAAGAAAAAAGGGCCAAACATATGGCAAAGTGGCCAATGAATCGATGACATGTGTGATGTGACCTTTTTGCCTAAATAATTAGAAAAGGTTTTGACCAACCCCCCACACACACACCCGCATTCGTCTTCTTCTCCATGCCCCTCATTTTTCGTTGTCTTTTATGTCACATGCCACCCCGATTTGATCGTCTTCTTCACTACATCGACCCTACCTTTCATTCTCCTAAGAAAAAGAAAACAAAGTCCACCACAAACAATACTCTTCAATTGCTCCAATGACTTATCTTCTTCTCCATAAGAATATATCCTTATAATGGCAGCAGTAGTGTCACGACTCAAATTTCAAGTTGTGAAGGCACTTACCCCCACCTTGTAAATGAACCATCCACAACTGATTTAGAAAATTATAAACAAGTAAGATCTGCGGAAAGAGTAAAGTAACACTTGTTTAAAGTCATAACTAAGTCTCATAATCATAAATGTGTAAATAGTACTAAATCCCAAAACCTGGTGTCACAAATACAAGAACTACTAAAATAACAAATACAATTCTGGAATATCATCTGAATACATTGTTTGAATATAAGAAAACGAAAGGTAATCTTGTATCATGATCAGCCAACAGCTCATTTGGAACCCTCCAAATCAGTCACCTCAATGGTCGGTGAAACATCGTACTCCACTACTACTAGGAACAAACTCTGCATACAAAATGTGGAGCAAGTGAGAGTGAGGGGAAACAACATGTATTGAGCAACATCGTTGATCGACCCTAAACTAAAATGATGACGATGGTTGGTCTTCTGAATGCTTACTTTCACACTTAACAACTATTAGTTTATAAGGGCATATTCATAATCCAACAAGTAAAACATAAGTAATTTAACAAGTATTTAAGTAATGAATCAAATTAGATAAGTACATTTCAACCAATTTTCAAATTAAGTCAAATAGTAAAAAATCAATAAAATATTATGATACGATATGCAAATGTAATGCAAAGGCTATCTATCATCGGTATACACATATTGCTTAATATACAATATGTGATTATGGGACTCGCGAGGTCCATACTCGATACACCTTGCAGAATCATTTCACATTGGGTTCTCAGCCAATTCGACTCTCATTACCTGTACTTAGCCCATTCGACTATCATTCGCATCACTCTACCGAGAATAATGGACATAACATATGTATCCTCAAAGTGTAATATCCACGAGATACCATACGAAAGTATGAATATGACATGCAAACAAAATAAGCAATGAGACTATAAAGTAAAGACTCAACATAGCTTTTTTTCATCTTTAAACAAGGATTTCAGAGTAATAAAAATGCATAATCAAACAAGTAAGAGAGACATATTTCATATAAAAATAAAGTAAGAGATTTATCATATCACGATCACATCATTCACAATTAACTATCAACTAATGCGCACATACTTTCACATTCTTACAATCAAAGTAAATAATTCAATACTACACAACTTTCTCAATCATGGCACTAGTGTCCATACGAGTGGTCATCACCTCACAAGTATTGGACTCTCTTATTACCCATTTCCCTTATCAATAGTTAATTACCAATCAATTAACTTTAAATAGAGTCAAATAAGGTCTCAATTTTTCTGATTTCAAAGTGTGAAGCTCACAAAACATCTTGCATTTTCTTAAAGATTCCGAATGATCTCAATCTGTTCAAATACAATATCTACATAAGTATACGAGTCTGTAGACACTCATATTGCTATATTAATATTTCGAATCCAAAAAGTCGTCCCTGAGCTCCAGAGGGAAAATTGTAATTTCGTTCTAAAATTAATTTACCCAAAGCCCAAAGAATCTAAATCCCGAAATGAGTCAAAGTTTGACTTCTAATTCGAAGAATTTTCTAATTTCAACTTAGAGCTTAAAATTTTAATTTTATTATTCAAATAATGATTTAGATAATCAAATCCAACAAGAATCTAAGATAAATCGATAAAAGGGAGGTTATATTCTTACCCCTGCAATAAATCTTGAAAATCTCTACCAAAATCTTCTAAATCCGAAGTCAAGAGCTCAAGTTATTAAAATAGGAATTGAAGTGCACAGAGGGACTTTAGTCTCATATTCATGCCCAGAGTAGGCTGATATTGAATGTACTCTTGTCGCAATTGAGGAAAGCGATAGGCCGGTTTGAAGAGCAAGCTTGAAAATAAATGGAGAGGTCTTTCATTCATAGCAAAAAAAATGCTCACTCACTCGTATCTGAAAAGGCAGGCGGGCAGATCCCTAAAGGACAGGAAGTGCGCAAGGAATCGATTTCATAGCCGACGACCAGGTTTTTAGATTCGAGGGAGAGGCTGGAACCGAAAAAGACCAGGTTCCACACATATGAGACATGCAGAAGGTATGGGACGAGCAGCTTCTTGAAGAGCGAATTCGATCTTTCTAAGTGAACCCAATGTTATGCCTAACACATGCAATTCTAGATTGAGATACACTAGATAACAATTGAAGCCAAACTCTCTTAACACCTCGATTCACATATTTAATCCCCATAACACATTCGTAACCCCAGGACACAAATCAAATATACATTTTAGTCATAAAACACACTATGAACCTGCTTGCACACTCAAAACACCAATTCAGGATCGTCTTGACCCGATATTAACTATGGGCAACTCCAATTCATCTTTTCAACTAGTTTCTCAACCAAGAATCCAAATCTCACTCGAACCCCTCGTGATCCGTTCTAACTACACATATAACTCATAAATTCGACTACTAAAGAACATATTTGAGTCTGAAAATCTGACCTCCATTGAAGGAGTTTAAACTTGAAAAATGGTGGGAGGTAATGGAAAAGAAGAAAAAAAAATTGCAAAATAAAGCGTCACTAATGAGTGTATCAAACTCACTATATCTATGTCAACAAAAAGTGCCTAATTGGTATAAAATTTCAGTAGTAAAAAAAGAATAACTTAGTGAACTAAGTTTTTGTTATACACGGAATCTGAGCGGGACCACAATAATTGTTATATAATGAAGCCCTTTAGGTGTTCCGCATGTGTTCATAGGTCAAATAAATGGGGCCCACAAAAGACAAAAGCATCTTTTATATTATCTCTCCCAAAAGTAGGAAAATGTTTTAGTAGTATTTGGTGGATAATGGGCAAAGCCCTTCCTCCGCATCAACCTTGTTTCTTCCAAAGCTCCCCTATTTTCTTCCCATATCTCACGCCTTTTCTTCTTCATTTCCCATGTTCAGATTAGGTAAACCCTAATTTCTCCTTTCATTCACTAATTTCCTTTTTTCATTTTGTCAATTAATTCCCAAAAATCACTGTGCTGCCTTTATTGACCATCCCTAATCTTCCTGGTGTGTATTTTCCTATCTCAAATGTGCTTTATTTAAATCCGCTGTGAATTATTTTGGTTAACTGTTGAATTGATGCCTAATGTAATTTCAGCTTAATTGTTTTTATACAACTTTATTTGGGGCATGATGGTCTTTTTTATGTCAACATTTAGATGACAGAAACAGTGAGATTGAAAACTATGGCTATTTAATCAATGGTTATAAATGAATTTGAACCATTATATTGGAACTTTCATGGTAAATATTGTGAGAAATTGGAATGACCACCAACTGAGAGGTTAATTATGATGATCCTTAAATCTGTGAAGCAGCTATCCAGAATAATGTCTACAACAACAATCACCGACATACCCGGTGTAAGGTATGGGGAGGGTAGAGTGTACGCAGACCTTACCCTTACCATGGAGGTAGAGAGGATGTTTCAAATAGACCCCCCCGGCTCAAAGAAAATAAAACCACAACAATCAGAAAAAAGAAATAACAGCAGAATGTCCATATGTTTTTTAGGACTGGCCTTCTTCCCCCTATTTTTAAAGATAGCTCTTTTTCGCGGTTAATGTTTCCATGGTGAGTGGTTATCAATAAACGAGAAATTCATGTGCTTGTTAAAGAAGATTGCAAGCTTAAACAGTCGTCCTTTCCACGGTGCATGTTGGTAGATAAGGGCTATATTTTGATAATCATGTACAATGTTACTACATGGTCATATACTAGCAGAACTTTGGAAGTCTAAGTGAATTGACAATTATTATCATATAGGTCACCATAGAAGAAGAGCATAAGATGATACTCTATTAATTAAACAAATGCATTCTGTATTGTGAAGACTGAAGGGTACTTCAAGAAGGAGAAATTATTTAGAGGAAGAAGGATATCTTCTTTACAAAGATGCCAACCCCTTCCAAAACCAGTCAAACTGAGTGAAAACCACCGAATCACGATGTAAAGGTTTTCAAATTTAGCATCTATTTAGCTTTCAGTGACAATAGATGGTAGCCTCCATCCTCAACTTTCAACTTCCCAAACACTCAGATTATGTATCAGAACATGATCCCCCAAAGTGACGTGGATGATGCATCTCCAGCCTTTTCAATTCAAACACTTGTTGCTTGTTGTTCTTTAGTTGTAAAATCTTGTCTTAAGTTCATTCTAGAGTTAATCTAAGGAGTAGTCATCAAAATGCATGCATCATCCACGCTCTTCTATTTTTTTAGCATGGGAGGTAAATATCATTGTATCTCAGTAAGAATGGGGGTTGTAAAATAGCCAGCCAAGTTCCTCATTGCTGTCGAGTGTTTTGTACTTTTGAAATCAATTTCTCAATGTCTAACTCATCTGAATATGGCTCCTCTTCCCACTTGTACTTTCTGTTCTTTGCCTTATCTGAATCATTAGTTTTGTGCATGTTTCCGTTGTTGAATGTTCATCTGTTTCTTTGACTTCATCTTGCACTCTCTGTCTTGTATGCAGATGGATGCAAACTCAGATTCTGTTTCACCAGAATTGTCTGATTCTTCTTTGCTTGGCCACATGAGTAACATTTTGGTTGTTGGACAAACTGGAGTTGCTCCTTCATGTGCTTTATGTCATAGATTGTTGATTTTAGATAACGTGGTTGGTTAGTTTGAAGCAATAAATATATGTGGTGATTGTAAATTCTTACTCCTGGAAGATCTTGGGACACCCATGCTAGATTATCAAAGGGGGGCAGCTGTGTCAAGAAGAAGGTTGTACAGCAGTTCTGAGTCAATTGAGAATTTCTTTTCTCAACACTTCTCACAAATGATTAATCTGGCAAGGCAAAACCCAGCCAATGGTCTAGAGCATGATAATCAATCAATAGAAGGAGATGCTGGCTTAAGGTCAGTGCAGCGCACCAGTTCCCGGACCACTCCAAGTGGGTCTAGGAGGTGGATGAGGGTTCATTCTGACACTGAAAGTGATGGTGTTGATTCTCTCTTTGGGGAGACTGAATCAAACCTCACATTCAACGGGTATAGGAACTTTAATAGTGAATTTGAGTCCATTTCTTATAGTGCTTATGGAGGTAACTCTGATGCTTCTGTTGATGGTAATAGTTACCTTGATAATGACCATTCTTCTCACTCAGATAAAGGAAGTGGCTTTGAAACTGATACTGATATTGACCCAATGCATGCTGGTATGTATCACTGGAACTCTGATAATGAGTAAGATGAAGATGACAATGAATGGGAGGAGGTTGATACTGATGCAGTACACTCTCTAGGTGCTAGAGCTGAACTTCAAAGGTCATTACACCTAAATGAAAGCAATCGCACTGGAAATTGGCACGGACAGTTTCATTCTCCTGAATTTCAGGATACAGTTCATTTCAGAATTCCCGATGGAAGTCAAAGACATGTTACTGACATGTCGGCCAACTCGCAGGAGTTCGAACAACGGACTGACGCCAGTGACTATCTTAATGCTAGAACTTTTGAGGAGTTACTAGAGCATCTCGCTGAAATAGTTGGTTTAAGAAGAGGAGCACCACCTGCAGCTGTCTCTGTTTTAAATAATCTGTCGCGTTTGGTTGTTAAAGAAGACCACGAACTGCTTGACAGTTTGTCTTGTGCAATCTGCAAGAATTCTCTTTTTGTTGGCACAATTGTAAATAGACTTCCTTGTTCTCACTTATATCACCCCTCCTGTATTTTGCCTTGGCTAGCATCAAGAAACTCGTGCCCCCTCTGCCGCTATGAACTTCCAACTGATGACCTGGATTATGAGTACAGAAAGCAGAGGGCCAGTAGTAATTTGGTGATAAATCGAACCCCACAGCATGAAATAAATATAGATGGGTCTTCGTATAGCAGTGACGGAGAAAATGATGAATTTGGTCATGGTATAACAGAATCAGGGGAAGTGATCCATAATGAGGCTGTCAATGAACAATCTGGTGGTGAGGGTGCACGAGGACGATGGTTTTTGCAGCTGTTGCTCCTGTTGTTGGTGTTGTTGGATTTGTTCTGATGTTGTGGTTAGGAAACCCATTGATGGAGAGGAGCCTTAGTCTTCCTATTTTCTGTTCACGAGGGCGACACACAAATCAGTCTTTACCTTCTCAGCAGGTTAATAACCGAGGCAGGAGATGGTGGTCTCTGTTTTAACTTCTTATTTGTCTGTTTTAACATGTTCCTGATCATCAAATTGGTAAAGCTTCACAAAATCCGTGAAGAGACCTATTTGAGGCACCATTTAGGTCCTATGGTGTGAATACACATGTTTGTGTTTAGATTTTTCCAGACTACCTCATCTCGATTGATGATGAAGCTCACTCTACTCTTGGATACATCAGGGTAGCTTAGGTGACCTCGGTTGACTTGTAAATGTGTAAGTACTAGTTGATTTGCTTTTAACATTTCCATTAATATTCCCCAGACAATTTGGGAAAATTCTGAGGGTTCCACATCCAGTGGTACTACTAGCTCGGGGCTATTATATACTGGTTAAAAATGCAAGAGACTTTCCCATTTACAGCTTTTTCAGAAATTAAGCTTTTGCATTGCTATGATATTTCTGTTAGGTCATAAGTTGCTTTTAGAATAGGAAATAGCAAACAACGAAAAAGGACCATTTCTTCACCATCAATAATCGTTTAGCCTGGTCTACAACGTAATGAGTACATCTTATAACTATTAACAATGAGGGAATAGAAAGAGCAAAGAGCAGCAACTTTGGACAGGGTGGCACAATCTTGGAAGAGGAATAAAATTTCTCTATCAAGATCCTTTTGTTGCAACACCACTGGATCTGACTCAAAAGAGTATGTTGAGATAGAGAGTAATCCATCCAGCCATAGAGAAGACAACAAAGATAGGAACCCAAAACAAGATAGAAGCTGCCTCCTTCCCACATCCTCTCAAGTTGGCAACAGCACCTACGATACCAGAAATAATCAAACTCAGCATACATATAAATGCACACGAGAGCTAAAAGCTCTAAATGTCTAAAATCTGGGGGAATTTTACTTCTCACTACATGTCTTATTATAATGAAAACAGTACTCGTACCAGAAAGTACAGATGTAGGCATTGTATGCTAAAGAAGTAGAACAAATCTGAACATTTTATCATCAGGGGGAATGAAGCCAAGCTTATCAGCTAAAGTAACTATGCCAAGCCCAGTTGGAGGACCAATACCAGCCGCCCAAAAATAATGGCGGCAGTTGTCTTTAGACCAAGCTTTGCACTTCCCGGTCCTAGTCCTGCACGTAATTAAATGTTCAGTGCTTGGCAGTTTAGGACAACCAGAAAGTGATACAAGACAATGCGCTTTATCAAGAAGAGGGAGTGATCTTTCCATCAACAAGGTTGCCTCCTAAAGCCAACAATATGCAAGGAATCATGACGTCTCTGGTAATAAGCAATAAAGGTGTCACGCCCTGAACCCCGGGCCCGCGACTGGTACCCTACCTGGGCACCCTTCTATACACACAACATGAGTAACACGCGGAAGACAATAACACTCATCATTCATTTTTTTTTCTTAAAAGCAAAGGCAAGGCCGATAAGGCTGCCGTATATATATATACCATACCCAACTGGGTCTACATCAGACAACGATGTAATACAACTCTAGTCACCCAAACACATATGAATACTGCACTTTAAGAGTTTGACAACAATCGTGACGACAAGGCCCCGTGCACTTCTTAATACCTAGTCATAAAGATAAGCTCCGAACATCGAGCTATCCAACATCTTGAACAAGGATCCTAAGCTCGCGGATCCACAATCGAGTACCTAGACTGCGGACATTTAACGCAACTCCCGGGCGAGGTCGATAACAAGTACTAAGTATGGAATCAAATAAAGTATGATTAAAATCGTGGTTGTGTACAAGAATGCGGCAAGTATAGAAAATCAAATACCGTGATCCTACCGTGTCACATAACCTAAAAGCCAATCGCACTCAGATTGTACTATAACAACTCAAGAGTCGATCAGGTTTTCAAGAATATAATATCACACAGTCCAAATACAAAGCATGAAACAAGTATGATAACCAAATTAATCAATAAGAGTAATGAAAATCAACTTCATCTTTTAAAAGACCATTTCACAATATATAAGCAGTCATGCCAAGTCAGGGACGCATGCCCTCAAAATCATTACTCAAATATCACCATGGGTCTCACGCCCTAATATCAATCATTCCCGTGGAATTCCTTCCTCATCGCCGCGATCCATGATATAATATAACACCAATATGTGCGGAACACAGATCCGCTGCGCCATAAACCGATCGGGCAAGTATCTTAAACCAACATACGAGCCTACCGATTCACGAGATATGACCAGGACAAGTATCTAAAGTGTGCCCGTGACCGGTGCAAGTACGAAGGACAACTATCAATCCACAGGCATATATGAAAAACCAATTAACAGTACACAGTGCCATAGTATATACGAGAGTAAACAAGTGTAACCTGGCCGGTTCTGAATAGACAGCCAATGATCAAACTAGGGCCATTCGCCCATAGTATCATTGTGCAAATCCTAATCCTGGACTACCCCCCCTTCAGTCTGCATAGGTCGCGTGGACCCGCATGAGGTATTCTCGCGACGGGGCAAGAAACGCGATAATTCTGGACTACCACCCCTACACCGCAGCGTCACGTAGACCGCGTGAGGTATTCTCGACGGAGGTAGCAAACTGCGGTAATTCGACTACCACCCCTACAACCGCGTAGGTCACGTGGACCCGCGTAGGTATTCTCGCGACGGAGGTAGCAAACCTGCGGTAATTCCTGGACTACCACCCCTATAGTCCGCATAGATCACGTGGACCCGCATGAGGTATTCCTCGCATCGGAGGTAGCAAACCTGCGGTAATTCCTGGACTACCACCCCTACATTCCGCATAGATCACGTGAACCCGCATGAGGTATTCCTCGCATCGGAGGTATCAAACCTGCGGAATATGAACAACGTAACATGGCCAGGGATTTAAGTGATAATATACACACGCAACCGACCATCGTAAACAACATAAGCAAGTTAGGAAGACCTTCCTTAACACAAAAAGTCTCAAAACATTAATACTCGTAGTATCAAGACACGTTTACTTATCAAACCAAATTACTACACCTTCAGAAATCATTACACGACCTTTAAAATCAAGTAAGTAAACCGTTCTTTTATCCCCCTCAAGTCGTTATAACTAACTTCCAATAAAGCTATTATAATACTTATGTTTTAAGTAATTCAAGGCTCTTAAAATCAAGTCCCATAACCTTTAAGGGAATCAAATCTCATAACTTTGAAGATCAAGTCTCATAACTTTAAATTAAAGTCTCATAATCTTTAAAGGAATCAAATCTCAATACTTTGAAAATCAAGTCTCATAACTTTAAATCAAAGTCTCATAATCTTTAAAGGAATCAAATCTCAATACTTTGAAAATCAAGTCTCATAACTTTAAATCAAAGTCTCATAATCTTTAAAGGAATCAAATCTCCATACTTTGAAAATTAAGTCTCATAACTTTAAATCAAAGTCTCATAATCTTTAAAGGAATCAAATCTCCATACTTTGAAAATTAAGTCTCATAACTTTAAATCAAAGTCTCATAATCTTTAAAGGAATCAAATCTCATAACTTTGAAAATTAAGTCTCATAAATTTAAATCAAAGTCTCATAATCTTTAAAGGAATCAAATCTCATAACTTTGAAAATCAAGTCTCATAACTTTAAATCAAAGTCTCATAATCTTTAAAGGAATCAAATCTCCATACTTTGAAAATTAAGTCTCATAACTTTAAATCAAAGTCTCATAATCTTTAAAGGAATCAAATCTCAATACTTTGAAAATCAAGTCTCATAACTTTAAATCAAAGTCTCATAATCTTTAAAGGAATCAAATCTCCATACTTTGAAAATTAAGTCTCATAACTTTAAATCAAAGTCTCATAATCTTTAAAGTCAAATCTCAATACTTTGAAAATCAAGTCTCATAACTTTCAAAATAAATATTCATTAATGTAGTAACTTAGCAAGGTCAACTAGACTCCACTACATTCTAACGACTCTTACCAACATCCCCCATAAGACTTGGTAAAAACTTAGGAATATTCTAGACATGTTTTTATCCTAAAATCTATCATGTGAATACTTCCTAATTACAAGGCAAGTACTTCAAGAAGGCAAGTCACGTATACTCCAAATAACAAGGCAAGTATACTTCAAACAACAAGTCATGCATATACTCCCAACAACAAGGAAGTATACTCAAATAACAAATCATGTATACTCCTAACAACAAGGCAAGTATACCATAAAAATACTCATGTCTTAGAGAAGAGGAAGTCCACATACCTCGCGACGACTAACCATTTCGACACGTAGCAAAACGCTCCAAGTACTTCAACTTCATCGGCTATTCCTTAAGCCAAGTAGACCATGCTACACGTAGTACTTCAACCTAAAAATGGCCATAGTACTTCTATCAATATCTTACTTTCTAGTATAAGACTTATACCAAATAATGCCCTCTAATTCTACGGAAATTTGGGGCAGCACTTCCTTTGTTTCTACGTACTTTTCCACCTTTTCCAAGGTCCGTATTTCCATAACCAACAAGCCACATTTAAGGCGCAACCAACAGTTAGCCAAAGGGGATTACACGCTTAACTGAACGTGTAAAATTATGCCCCATAATCTAAACAAAACAGTCCATAATATACCAACATTTTTAGGGCCATTCTCGGCCAACATCACTTTAAATCCAAATCCATTTTCCTTAATTCCTTTTTACTCCAACTCAAGTTCCAACATGTTATATAGGTTATATCAATTTATCAACTATATTTCCTTCATTATATAACATGAGACAAGTGTAGATGACGACAATAAAAATCAACGAATCACATGACCCGAAAAAGCTAGTTTCGGACCACTCACCCAAAGTAGGGCATACACACCTTATTTTCCATATCTTCCTTAATGAAAGTTCATCCATATACTATAAAAATGAGTAATATCCAATTACTGCGGAAAAAGGAGAATTATTACCTCATTTTTAGCCTTAAAAACGCCCCGGGAAGAACTCTATACTTTGGTCCGCAGTTTTCATTTTTCTCCACTTTTTCAAGTTCCAATCGCATATACGTGACCCCTGTGAACTTATACACAACTTCACTTTGTATTTTTGCTTCCAAAAAGTCGACGGAACCTAGGGTTTTTCTCACCCCAATCTCGTCCAACAATGCTTTCCAAAGTTGGGATATTAATCTAGGCTTAGCACTTGGTTTAGGAGCTTAATCTAGGATGAAATGAACTAATCAACACTAGGTGTTCTTGGTGTTCTTGTTCTTGAGCACTAAGGAAGAAAAAAAGATGAAGAAATATGGTTAAGTGTAGAGACAAGTCTTGCAAGCCTCTTACTTATATATAAATATCTCTAAGGGTGAGATCATGAAAAGTGTATGGACAAGTGGATGTGGGATCCATGTCCACTTGTCCTACTTCAACAAATATCTAAAGTCAAATAGTCAACCGAGACACGTGAGGAGTGGGGTGTGCCACGTGTTACCCTCCGATTCGTCCAAAATATTTTCATCTCCCATAAACATCCATATTGGCCAAAATCTCAAAAAATATTGCGGGCCCCACAAAACCGTAAATTTTTCTCGTGGGCCCCACGTGACCAATTTCGGATTTAAAAATCCATAATTCTATTATATTCCAAAAAGTCCAAATCCCAAATTTGAGAACTCAATTCTCATTACTAAACACTTTTCCTTCACGGGTTCCGAGATTTCTTTTAAGGAAAAAGCGCATCTTCTATCGTTTCACGATTTAACCCTTATCGTCTTACGTACGTTCTCTTATTCTTGTGTTGGAACTACGGGGTGTAATATTCTCCCCCCTTAGAAACATTCGTCCCGAATGTTCCTTCTAAGCCTCCAACAATACTTGCACCGGTATAGTCTTCACTATTATACTCACCAAACCAATTATGCCATAAATGACCACCATATAACACACGCGCATAAACATAAATCCAAGCCAACGAGGAATCACATCTAAAATGTATAACATCACTATTAACTCCCATTTATGGCCTAAAAGGATACTCTCTTCGCACCTTCACTTCACAGATATAATCACTTCCTTTCTTTTAACACATGTTCACTTCTTTTCTTACTCGTTGTACTCTATTCGTACAACCGAACTCTTTCTAGTACACGTACCACATTTCAGTCATTGCTTCATTTCTCAAAACCTCGGAGTTACTACCTCCAAACTTGGTCATTATACAAGCTTCAATTTCTTTTAAGGCCATTCTCGGCCTTCCCGACTGTTACGGTGGAACGATCCACGAACGATAACGATTAACGGACTTGGGCCTTGCACCTTCGTGACCCTATCACCTAGCGGGACCACCTCAAACTGACCCCACTCCATTCCGGGTTGTTTGACCCGCGATTTTTCTCAACCCGACCCATTATCGCACTAAATTCTCCTTCCTGGTCCGGAACAACTCTTACTATTCAAGTCATGAAAGCTCAGTGGTCTTCTTATATTAACTATCCATTTTCATTTCACACAACCCATGGAATTATCACGCTTATATACTCCACGTATACTATGTACTTCGACCAAGATCAACTGTAAAATCTTTTACTCAAGACGACCTTGTATCTAAGGTCTCAACGGTTATCAATATTCTAAGGTTCACAATGTCCCGAGCCTACATTATCAATCCCCACAATACGGGAAATGTAGCTTCTTAATATCTCTATTTACTCCATACGAATATCATTCGTATATGACACTTAAGCCTATAATCATAGCTTATCCTATCAACCGGGTATGTCATTAATTCACTTGAACCTGCTCTACCAAGAGTCTATCACCATCTTATTCAGTTCATTATCTCCTGATATTCCAAATCAGTACATATATAAAGCCTAGGTGTGGATTCAATAAATGTTTCACACCTTCCAAGAATTTACTAAGGCTTAACCAACTCATGGTAATTCATAATCATTCTAGGCAACACACATAGCCCCAAACAAATACGCTCGTACAGATATACCTCATCAACATACCCTTTATACGATAATTTTACCAACCTGGATACGCAATCCATATAACTGCTTCACATCGCGCTTTCTCAAAGCTGCAATCACAATAACTGTTAGGGAAAGACCATCCTAACAACACAGCTCTATCACACGGCCATAGAGTAAGAAGAATAGAAACCAATCCTAAATATCCTGTAGCCTCCTGTGTATAGGTATGGTGCACACATACCCATACCCAAGACTCTACTAGACACGGTCTGTAGACATTCCGAGGACTAACTTCTCTGATACCACTCTGTCACGCCCCGAACCCCGGGCCCGCGCCTGGTACCCTACCTGGGCACCCTTCTATACACACAACATGAGTAACACGCGGAAGACAATAACACTCATCATTCATTTTTTTTCTTAAAAGCAAAGGCAAGGCCGATAAGGCTGCCGTATATATATATACCATACCCAACTGGGTCTACACTGTACAACGATGTAATACAACTCTAGTCAGTCCAGCCCACATATGAATACATACCTCTAAGAGTTTGACAACAACTGTGACGGGACAAGGCCTCGTCGTACCCCTTAATACCTAGTCATAAAGATAAGCTCCGGAACATTGGAGCTATTCAACATGCTGAACAAGGATCCTAAGCTCGCGGATCCACAACTGAGTACCTAGACCTGCGGACATGAACGCAAATTAGGCGAGGTCGATAACAAGTACTAAGTATGGAACTGAAATAAATTACAATATTAAAATCATGGTGGTACAAGAATGCGAGGGGCAAGTATAGAAAATCAAATATCGATCCTACCGTGTCACATAACCTAAAAGCCAATCGCACTTGTATCATCAGACTATAACAACTCCAAGAGTCGATCGTGCCTTTCAAGAATATAATATCACATACCCAAATACAAAACATGAAACAAGTATGATAACCAAATTAATCAATAAGAGTAATGAAAATCAACTTCATCTTTTAAAAGACCATTTCACAATATATAAGCGATGCCAAGTCGTGACGATGCCTCAAAATCATTACTCAAATATAACCACGGGTCTCACGCCTAATATCAATCATTCTGGAATTCCTTCCTCATCACGGCGATCCATGATATAATATAACACCAATATGTGTACCGGAACACCAGATCCCGCCTACGTCATAAAACTGACCGGGCCAAGTATCTTAAACCAACATACCAGAGCCTACCGATTCACGAGATATGACCAGGACAAGTATCTAAAGTGTGCCCGTGACCGGTGCAAGTACGAAGGACAACTACCAATCCACAGGCATATATGAAAAACCAATTAATAGTACACAGTGCGATAGTATATACGAGAGTAAACAAGTGTAACCTGGCCGGTTCTGAATAGACAGCCAATGATCAAACTAGGGCCATTCGCCCATAGTATCATTATGCAAATCCTAATCCAGGACTACCCCCTCTTTAGTCCGCATAGGTCGCGTGGACCCGCATGAGGTATTCCTCGCATCGGGGGCAGCAAACCCGCGGTAATTCCTAGACTACCACCCCTACAGTCCGCATAGGTCACGTAGACCCGCATGAGGTATTCTTCGCATCGGAGGTAGCAAACCTGCGGTAATTCCTGGACTACCACCCCTACAGTCCGCATAGGTCACGTGGACCCGCATGAGGTATTCCTCGCATTGGAGGTAGCAAACCTGCGGTAATTCCTAGACTACCTCCCCTACAGTCCGCTTAGGTCACGTGGACCCGCATGAGGTATTCCTCGCATCGGAGGTAGCAAACCTGCAGAATATGAACAACGTAACATGGCCAGGGGTTTAAGTGATAATATATACACGCAACCGGCCATCGTAAACAACATAAGCAAGTTAGGAAGACCTTCTTAATACAAAAAGTCTCAAGACATTAATACTCGTAGTATCAAGTCATGTTTACTTATCAAACCAAATTACTACACCTTCAGAAATCATTACACGACCTTTAAAATCAAGTAAGTAAACCGTTCTTTTATCCTCCTCAAGTCATTATAACTAACTTCCCATAAAGCTATTATAACACTTATGTTTAAAGTAATTCAAGGCTCTTAAAATCAAGTCCCATAACCTTTAAGGAAATCAAATCTCATAACTGTTATACCCCGTATTTCCAGAGTATGTACGTGAGGGCGTACGTACAAAAGTTTAAGCCTTAAGTGGGCAAAGTGGCGAAATTTGTGCACAACTTGCAAAAAGAATCGTTTTCCGACGAAACGTTTTCCGGATTTTCATGGCGGAAAAATACGGTTGCAACATTTATAATTTTTGCGGATTTTTCCGAGAGATGAAATATTTTGGACCAACGAGAGGGTGACAAGTGTCACCCTCAAGTGGACGAATTCAAGGGCCCTTCTTGGCGTTTTTTTGTAGTCAAAGAGTAGGTAGGATATTTTGTGTAGTTGATGAACAAGTGGGACCCACAAACACTTGTCCAAATCTTGACCCTACACTTGCCCACCACTTGTCTAAATCCTAGCCCTTGAAAGTCCTATAAATACCCCCCCTAAGTTGAAGGATTTCTTCATCCACACTTGTGAAATTTCAAAGCAAAAATCCTCCTCTTAGCAAAGCTCTCGCCCAAGAGCACCCTCCCCTCATGAGCCTTGGCGAAACCAACCCCTTTGAGTTGTTTTTCAGAATACACCCCCCCCTTGGTAGAGAAATACTCTCCAAGTATTGTTGCTATTCTAAAATACCTTGGCCCAAATACCTTGTAGTATTCCAAGGTTACCCTTATACTAAAAGCCCAGAAATACTATTATACTTCCTTTAGCCACTAAACGAAACCCTAAGGAAATCTTCATAGCGAGTTGAAGTATTAAGAAGAAGTTGTGTAGAACTTCTAAGGGTTGTTTGGAGCGGGTTGGAGCGCCCAGAGTAGGAGCTAAACGTTGCTCAGGATCGACATTAAATCTTGGATAATTTTGGGCTTACCAAGGTAAATACTCCTGTCCTTCTATTGTAATTGGAAATTACATACTGTAGTAGTATAGAAATGAATATAAGATTCATAGAATGATATTATGTAAGAGAATTGAATCAATAGAAGGATATTACGTAAAAGAATTGAACCAAATCACATCAAGAATATTAAAGAAGAAGAATTAAATCAGATTTACATAGATGTATTTACTGATAGACTTGTGTAGTTGACGGGTAGGGAAGTGCTGCCCAATTTTCCGTAGAATCTTGTATCTAGATTTATTCTACCGAGTAGTTTAGGCATTGATAGACTTGTATAACCATTATAGGTTGAAGTACTGCGAGTAGCGTATTCTACTCGAAGGGTGGAAAAGGCTAGCAGGATTACAGTACTTTGGAGCTATTTGCTAATAGTCGATAATCGTCGCGAGGTATGTGATTCTTCCTATACTCTTGAGCATGATATTTTAAAAGAATATATATATAGTACGGTAGACGTACGTGTGATTAACTGAACGTAGTTTTACGGCAATGTCTTTTGACTTAAGCCTGAATAATAAGAATCTTGAAGTATTTCAAAAGAATTAAGAACCATTTTTGAAAGAAGAGTAATACTTGGTTTTGAAAGTTTAAGAGTTATACTAGCTTTATGGGAAGTTAGGTATAACGACTTAAGAGTAATAAAAAGAATGGTTCATTGATTTTAGAAGTTAAGAGACTTAATCTTAAAAGATAAGAGACTTAACTTATTTGAAGTGATATGAAAGTTGTTAAGAAGTATGAAACCTCATTCGTGAGTAATGAGTACTTGTTTTTTTAAAGAATAATGTTTTACTGATTTCGGAAATGAGAATAAGTATCGAAAGAACCACTGCAGCGTTAATAAAGGAAAATGTATCGACAAATAAGTAATTTTATTAAAACCAGTAGAAACCTCCATCTGCATAGAAGCTAAGATAAGACAAAATTGTATTACATTTCCTAGATCATGGCTGCTTTAATGAGAATCAGTATATACAAGCATTAATTTTCTTAAATTTTCAAAGTAAGGAACTTGATTTCTAAAAGAGACTTGAGGAAATTGAAGAGTTTTCGGTTTAAAAGAAGGCATTGTTTTGTCTTAAATTGGTTTAAAACATAAAGTGTTATAACAGCTTTATGGGAAGTTAGTTATAACGACTTTATGAAAACAAAAGAATGGTTTTATCATTGGTTTTAAAGTGGTAACTTGACTTTAAAAGGAGAAGTGTTTTGGTCTAAAAAGAAGGCATGATATTGCCTTAATTTGTTTTAAAAGGAAGTATGGAAGTTGTTTTGGTTTACTTAAAATGTTAGTCACTCTATTTTTATAATACGGGCATCGGGTGACCTTTGTAAAAGAAATGGATCCTTTAAAAAAAGAATTTAACGTACGTAGTACTTTGGGGTTAAAACCTGGACTTTGGCATAAAATGAAAGTACCTTGAGTTGTGTGTAACTTGCCTATGTTTGCGTGTGATAGCCTTGTCGTGCTAGTATTGTATTTCTATACCACCGCGTCTCTCAATGGAGGGCTACCGATTTGTTATGATATTACTCGACGCGTCGCAGCGACGGAGAATTCCACCGCACGCCTCGCTGATAGTGTTATTCCACGGACTAGCTCTCCATGAGGTTTTACCGATTCGCCTTGGTATCCGTGGTCGCCAGATTTGCCCCATCTCGTGGCTGATTCGCCTCGTACTGTAGTTAGCCCTCGCACTTGCCCGCTCAGTTTAGTGGCGAAGTCTCGTGATACGCCGTACCGGTAGTTAGCCCTCGTGATTGCCCGGCCACGTGACACGCCTTGGTATCCGTAGTCGGCTTTTGTACTTGCCGTGTCGCCTTCGTGGTTTGGTTGTATAGTATTGTTAGTACGGTTTATGACTCGTAGACGTGGTGTTCATATGTATTCCTCGTGTTATTATATCATGCATCGCCAGCATGGGAAGGTATTCCACTGCGTGATTGATGTTGTGGGCGTGAGACCCATAGTTATATTTGAGCGATGACTTTGAGGGCGCGAGTCCGACTTGACATGATCGCTATTTATCGTGGATCGTAGTTTGGTTATCATACATGTCTCCCGCTTTATATAGACTACTATGATTTCATTTACGCGATTTCGCCACATACTGGTACTGTCAGATGACCTTCGGCTGCGCTCATGCCGCAGTAGGTACATCGGCTGTTGATCCTCGCCATAGGATCACAATTCATATTGGAAGCCCGCTTTCTCCGAGGCTTATCTTTTGGTATGTTACCGAGTCAGAGGTTCTTGTACATTCGTGGTATGGCGGCCCTATCCCGTCATGTTGTATAAAAACTCTTAGGTCCTGTAGTAATCAGGGGCGAGTTTGTAAAAGGATTAAACTGCTCGGTTTGAAAGATTTGTATATATATTTTATCGAAGGTAACCGTTTGTTGGCCTGCTTTATTATCTTATCTCTTGTTTCATGTTTAAGTTTTTATTTCGCTGATTTTCTCTCTCGATGTTGTATCACTAGGGTGCCCGGTAGGCACGATCACGCCCGGATCGGTCGTGACAAAAGTGGTATCGAGCGCTTAATCCTCTAAAGTGTCTACGCATCTGGTCTAGTAGATTCTGATTATCGGTGTGGCACCACATCTATAATCGTGAGGTCGCAGGACATTTAGGATTAGTTTCATTCTTCTCATTCCGAGATCGCGGCCTGTAGCCGTGGTTATAAGTCGACCCTCTGACGATTTCGTTTTACCGCTATGCCTCCGCAAGGCAACCCGCTCAGATGGGCAAGGCAAAATGGCGGAGTCTGGTAGGGTACAGAGGAGTACGGGGCGCAGCCCGTCTTTACTCGAGATAGTGCTTCGTGACGGCGAGTTTTGCGACGCCGCCAATTTCAGAAGTTTAGAGTCGCAGCGGTCAGCCGAGACCACATTATCCGAGCCTCACCCCACACCGGAGCAGAGAGATGGGTTACAAAGAGATGGCCCGCCATCGCCGTGATCGTGGCTGAACGAGGATAGCCGACGCAGCAGCCAGTGAGCACCCGTGGTTCACCCGAGATCGGATAGCTCGAGGCTACGGTGACTTTCGAGTCAGAGCCCGCCGCAGTTCTACTGTCGAGGCCCGAGGATGATCCGCAGGAGTTCATCCGATGGGGCCATAGCCGATCATGAGAGTGATCAAGGCTTCGAGACCGAGTCGCTGGTCTTGGTTCACATCGGCCGTGATACCGCAATGATCGGTTTGATTCGCGAGCTATCCCGGGAGAGCATGCACTTCCACCAGATGGAGCGAGTTCTCGTGAGGCATTTCTTGCATTTCTTGCCTCCACAGACGCAGGAGGGCTCGGCCGACAGATTTTTGGTATTGAGGCAGAGCGGGCGACGGCTCGGGAGTACAATGTGGAGTTCGACTCATCGCTCGGTATGTCCCCGCGTTGGTAGCCGTGATGAGGACAGAGTGCACCGCTATGTCACCGGCTCGATGACTACTGCAGAGGCTTGTTCGTAGCTCTTCACCAGCATGGACATTGCCCGCACGCAGCTTATGCACTTGGATGCGAGGAGCGGAGAGGTCGACTGAATGACCAAGATCGCCAGAAGAGGCGAAAGCAGGTCCTTGATAACTTTCAGGCGCATCGCCAAAGATCGACTAGTTGTACCTCCGCCAGCATGCAGTGGTCCTCCACAGCCTTCGGGACCTTCGTGATATTCGTGAGCAGTCGTGGCTCCTGTGTTTCAGATTTTCGCGAGTAGGAGTGCTCCTGATGAGGTCGCCTCTGTCTCAGTGGCGCCAGGAAAACTTCATAAGGGAGAGTGTCGTACTAACTTGGGAGATTGTTATTCTTGCGCCAACAGGCCATCTCATGCGAGATCGTCCGACTGTGGTAGCACCGGTAGGATAGCACAGCATTACTAGATCGGGCCATGTTCCTCACCTTCCATAGCTAGGCAGATGTTCATACACCGGCAGCCACGCCACAGAGGTCATGTGGAAGTTCCAGCTTTAATGGTCCTTTGAACCGCCTATATTTTCAGGTATATCCTTAACCCTCTAGAGTATTGCATGCGTGATACTATGATTATATGTTGAGTACTATGTACAGATAGCATTGTGTATATTGTGGTTTAGAGACATGGATAGTCGAAAGAATAAGTGTGGGACAGTGGAAGGTACGAACCTTAGAATATTACACGCTGAGACCTTAGATGTAAGGCCATTGAATAAAAGATTTTACTGTTAGTCTTTGTCAAATACTTAGTTTGCGATAAATATATTGTGGGATAATTCCGTGAGTTGTGTAAGATGAAAGTGGTAGCTCGACTTGAATAGGTAAGATTGTTCCGGTCGAGAATAAGTGTTCGCGACGAGGTCGGGTTGAGGACGACGCGGTCAACCCAGTCTTGACATAGGTCATTTCGGGTGGTCCCGCCAGTGGTAGGTCACGAGGGTGCTAGCCCAAGTTTAGATGACCATCGATAAGTTCGTGGATACGTTCGACCGTAGCGGTTCGTGAAGGCCGGAATGGCCTTAAAGAAGATCGAGGTCGTAAGATGACCAAGTTGGAGGTGGTGACTCAAAGTTTTGGAACCGCGATGATCAAGTATGGTACGTATTCTAGAAAGAGTTCAAGTGTTCGAGAAAAGTACGACGAGTAAGGAAAGAAGTGAACATGTGCTGAGAGGAACTTTATCGTTATCCGTCTTGAGAAGGAACATTCGGGACGAATGTTTCTAAGGAGGGGAGAATGTTATACCCCGTATTTCCAGAGTATGTACGTGAGGGCGTACGTACAAAAGTTTAAGCCTTAAGTGGGCAAAGTGGCGAAATTTGTGCACAACTTGCAAAAAGAATCGTTTTCCGACGAAACGTTTTCCGGACTTTGCGAAGGGAAAAATACGGTTGCAACATTTATAATTTTTGCGGATTTTTCCGAGAGATGAAATATTTTGGACCAACGAGAGGGTGACAAGTGTCACCCTCAAGTGGACGAATTCAAGGGCCCTTCTTGGCGTTTTTTGTAGTCAAAGAGTAGGTAGGATATTTTGTGTAGTTGATGAGCAAGTGGGACCCACAAACACTTGTCCAAATCTTGACCCTACACTTGCCCACCACTTGTCTAAATCCTAGCCCTTGAAAGTCCTATAAATACCCCCCCTAAGTTGAAGGATTTCTTCATCCACACTTGTGAAATTTCAAAGCAAAAATCCCTCCCCTCTTAGCAAAGCTCTCGCCCAAGAGCACCCTCCTCTCGCGAGCCTTGGCCAAACCAACCCCTTGAGTTATTTTTCGTAAATACACCCCCCCCTTGGTAGAGAAATACTCTCCAAGTATTGTTGCTATTCCAAAATACTCGCCCAAATACCTTGTAGTATTCCAAGGTTACCCTTATACTAAAAGCCCGTAAATACTATTATACTTCCTTTAGCCACTAAACGAAACCCTAAGGAAATCTTCATAGCGAGTTGAAGTATTAAGAAGAAGTTGTGTAGAACTTCTGGGTTGTTTGGAGCGGTCGAGCGCCAGAGTAGAGCTAAACGCTGCTCAGATCGACATTAAATCTTGGATAATTTTGGGCTTACCGAGGTAAATACTCATGTCCTTCTATTGTAATTGGAAATTACATACGTAGTAGTATAGAAATGAATATAAGATTCATAGAAGGATATTACTGAAGAGAATTGAATCAATAGTAAGGATATTACGTAAAAGAATTGAATCAAATCACATCAAGAATATTAAAGAAGAATTAAATCAGATTTACATAGATCGTATTTACAAGAGACTTGTAGTTGATTTGTAGGGAAGTTACGCTCAATTTTCCGTAGAATCTTGTATCTAGATTTATTCTACCGAGTAGTCTAGGCATTGATAGACTTGTATAACCATTATAGGTCAAGATCGCGAGTAGCGATTCTACTCGGGCGGTGGAAAAGCTAGCAGGATTACGATTGGAGCTATTTGCTAATAGTCGATAATCGCCGCGAGGTATGTGATTCTTCCTATACTCTGAGCATGATATTTTAAAAGAATATATATATAGTACTGCAGACGTGACGTGATTAATCGAACGTAGTTTTACGGCAATGTCTTTTGACTTAAGCCTGAATAATAAGAATCTTGAAGTATTTCAAAAGAATTAAGAACCATTTTTGAAAGAAGAGTAATACTTGGTTTTGAAAGTTTAAGAGTTATACTAGCTTTATGGGAAGTTAGGTATAACGACTTTATGAAAACAAAAGAATGGTTTTATCATTGGTTTTAAAGTGGTAACTTGACTTTAAAAGGAGAAGTGTTTTGGTCTAAAAAGAAGGCATGGTATTGCCTTAATTTGGTTTTAAAAGGAAGTATGGAAGTTGTTTTGGTTTACTTAAAATGTTAGTCACTCTATTTTTATAATACTGCATCGTGACCTTTGTAAAAGAAATGGATCCTTTAAAAAGAATTTAACGACGAGTACTTGGGGTTAAAACCTGGACTTTGGCATAAAATGAAAGTACCTTGAGTTGTGTGTAACTAGCCTATGTTTGCGTGTGATAGCCTTGTCGTGCTAGTATTGTATTCTACCGAGTAGTCTAGGCATTGATAGACTTGTATAACCATTATAGTCGAAGATCGCGAGCAGCGATTCTACTCGGGCGGTGGAAAAGGCTAGCGTGATTACAAGATTGGAGCTATTTGCTAATAGTCGATAATCGTCGCGAGGTATGTGATTCTTCCTATACTCTTGAGCATGATATTTTAAAAGAATATATATATAGTACGGTAGACGTACGCGTGATTAACTGAACGTAGTTTTACGGCAATGTCTTTTGACTTAAGCCTGAATAATAAGAATCTTGAAGTATTTCAAAAGAATTAAAAACCATTTTACTGATTTCGGAAATGAGAATAAGTATCGAATGAACCACTGCAGCGTTAATAAAGGAAAATGTATCGACAAATAAGTAATTTTATTAAAAACAGTATAATCCTCGATCTGCATAGAAGCTAAGATAAGACAAAATTGTATTACATTTCCTAGATCATGGCTGCTTTAATGAGAATCAGTATAAACAAGCATTAATTTTCTTAAATTTTCAAAGTAAGGAACTTGATTTCTAAAAGAGACTTGAGGAAATTGAAGAGTTTTCATTAAAAGAAGGCATTGTTTTGTCTTAAATTGTTTAAAACATAAAGTGTTATAAATGACTTTATGGGAAGTTAGTTATAACGACTTTATGAAAACAAAAGAATGGTTTTATCATTGGTTTTAAAGTGGTAACTTGACTTAAAAGGAGAAGTGTTTTGTCTAAAAGAAGGCATGCTATTGCCTTAGTTTGGTTTTAAAAGGAAGTATGGAAGTTGTTTTGGTTTACTTAAAATGTTAGTCACTCTATTTTTATAATACGCATCGTGACCTTTGTAAAAGAAATGGATCCTTTAAAAGAATTTAACGACGTAGTACTTTGGGGTTAAAACCCGACTTTGGCATAAAATGAAAGTACCTTGAGTTGTGTGTAACTTGCCTATGTTTCATGCGTGATAGCCTTGTCGTGCTAGTATTGTATTTCTATACCACCGCGTCTCAACGAGGGCCTACCGATTTGTTATGATATTACTCGACGCACTCAGCGACGGAGAATTCCACGCACGCTTCGCTGATAGTGTTATTCCATGGACTAGCTCTCCATGAGGTTTTACCGATTCGGCCTTGGTATCCGTGGTTTGCCAGATTGCCCCGCCTCGTGGCTGATTCGGCCTGTACTGTAGTTAGCCCTCGACTTGCCCCGCTCGTTTAGTGGCGGTCTCGTGATACTCGTACTGTAGTTAGCCCTCGTGATTGCCCCGGCCACCACGTGACACGCCTTGGTATCCGGTAGTGGCCAGATTTCGCCCCGTGTCGCCTTCGTGGTTTGGTTGTATAGTATTGTTAGTACGGTTTTATGACCTGCGTAGGACTTGGTGTTCATATGTATTCCTGGTGTTATTATATCATAGATCGCCAAGATGAGGAAGGTATTCCACGCGTGATTGATGTTGTGGGCGTGAGACCCATAGTTATATTTGAGTGATGACTTTGAGGCGTGAGTCCCCGACTTGACATGATCGCTATTTATTGTGGATCGTAGTTTGGTTATCATACATGTCTCCCGCTTTATATAGACTACTATGATTTCATTTACTGATTTCGCCACATACTTGGTACTGTTGTATTGACCTCCTTCGGCCGCTCATGCCGCAGTAGAGGTACATCGTTGTCGATCCTCGCCATGGATCACGCTTCATTGGGAAGCTCCGCTTCTCCGAGGCTTATCTTTCGCATGCTACCTCGAGTCAGAGGTTCTTGTACATTCAGGGGTATGGCGGGGCCCTATCCCGTCATGTTGTATAAAAACTCTTAGAGGTCTGTAGTACTGTTGTGGGCAGAGTTTGTAAAAAGGATTAAACTGTTCGGTTTGAAAGATTTGTATATATATTTTATTGGAAGGTAACCGTTTGGTTGGCCTGTTTTATTATCTTATCTCTTGTTTCATGTTTAAGTTTTTATTTCCGCTGATTTTCTCTGATGTTGTATCACTAGGGTGCCCGGGGTAAGGCACCAGTCACGGGCCCGGGATCGGATCGTGACAATAACTTTAAATCAAAGTCTCATAATATAACATGCGAAAAGTGTAGATGACGACAATAAAAATCAACGAATCACATGGCCCGAAAAAGCTAGTTTCGGACCATATAGGTTATATCAATTTATCAACTATATTTCCTTCATTATATAACATGCGAAAAGTGTAGATGACGACAATAAAAATCAACGAATCACATGGCCCGAAAAAGCTAGTTTCGGACCACTCACCCAAAGTAGGGCATACACACCTTATTTTACATATCTTCCTTAATGAAAGTTCATACATATAACAATGAGTAATATCCAATTACTGCGAAAAAAGAAGAATTATTACCTCATTTTTAGCCTTAAAAACGCCCCGGGCAGAACGCTATACTTTGGTCCGCAGTTTTCGTTTCGCTCCACTTTTTCAAGTTCCAATCGCATATACGTGACCCCTGTGAACTTAACACAACTTCACTTTGTATTTCGCTTCCAAAGAGTCGACGGAACCTAGGGTTTTTCTCACCCCAATCTCGGCCAACAATGCTTTCCAAAGTTGGGATATTAATCTAGGCTTATCACTTGGTTTAGGAGCTTAATCTAGGATGAAATGAACTAATCAACACTAGGTGTTCTTGGTGTTCTTGTTCTTGAGCTCAAAGGAAGAAAAAAAGATGAAGAAATATGGTTAAGTGTAGAGACAAGTCTTTCAAGCCTCTTATGTATATATAAATATCTCTAAGGGTGAGATCATGACAAGTGTATGGACAAGTGGATGTGGGACCCATGTCCACTTGTCCTACTTCAACAAATATCTAAAGTCAAATAGTCAACCGAGACAAGTGGGGGGTAGGGTGTGCCACGTGTCACCCTCCGATTCGTCTAAAATATTTTCATCTCCCATAAACATCCATATTGGCCAAAATCTCAAAAAATATCATGGCCCCACAAAATCAGAATTTTCCCGTGGGCCCCACGTGATCAATTTCGGATTTAAAAATCCATAATTCTATTATATTCCAAAAAGTCCAAATCCCAAATTTGAGAACTCAATTCTCATTACTAAACACTTTTCCTTCACGGGTTCCGAGATTTCTTTTAAGGAAAAAACGCATCTTCTATCGTTTCACGATTTAACTCTTATCGTCTTACGTACGTTCTCTTATTCTTGTGTTGGAACTACGGGGTGTAACAAAAGGCATCACAATATTTAGCTCGACTAGGCATCATCATACTCAATAGGTTCTATTAACATTTACATGAGAATAGCATTTTCCACTACAATCTTACCAGCAAAAGTATTTTCACCACTAAGACAATGACCAATTAATCGTACACGACTGTTCTGCTAACTAGAAGCATTCTAGTGGAGGAGGACGTAGTAAAATCAGATTTTGAGAGATCCTACTCCATATGAATATCTAATGATGAAAGAAAATCTTTAACAAAGATAAAAAATCATAGATTCGTCACTGCCAGACCATTTAGATAAGATGCTCTATATTATTACAGCAAACCAAAATGTTGATATAACACTGATATACAATACTGCAGGAACTTCTGTATGTAGTGCAATACTTCAATTGTTTCATGAAAAAAATTATGCAATGAAATCAAACTTACCCAAGTATCAAACAGCTTGTCATGAAGAAGTAAAGGAGCATCGGTAAATATCAGTCGCCTTAGCATTGGTACACATCCTATGAAATGCTCGAACTAATCAAACGGTAAACAACACAATTTAGCTTCCCCTTTTCGCACAAAGCTCCTAACACTGGTTTATCAACTATTAGATATACAGATAGATGATTTCATTATGGAGATAAGGATAAGCATTCTCCACCAGAAATTAATTTTTACGATAGCTTGTGAATATTCATTTTCGAACATCAAAATGAAGCCAATGGAAAAAACAGAAATTTTCATGTCTGTCCATTCCAACATATTGAACTTACAGAAGCTATAATGGCAGAGTTGAATGATTTGCTTGAGTTTCAGTTTCTCATAGAGAAATTTAAAGAAATATTTTATCTGCAAAAAAAGATAAGAGAGAGATATGAGCAACAAAATGTTGAGACATATGATATAAATCAGTTAGGAGGTTGTTAAGTGGTAGTGGTTAAATTTGTTACAAGTTGTTAGAGTTAGTTAGTTTGTTATAGTTGTTAAGAGTTGGTTAGTAGTACAATTTGATTAGTAGTACAAGTTAGTTAGTAGTACAACTAAGTTAGTTAGAGGGTAATCTCACCTCTATAAATAAGAGACCCAAACATTGTAATTTTCAGATTTTATAATGAAGAGAAAATAGAAAAGCTCCCACAAAACTTCTCTCTCCTCTTCCTTTTCTTTCTATCTCGTTCAATTTCTATATTCTATTTTTCCCAGAATAAAATCACTATGAATACATGAAAACTCAGATTCAGTAATTAACATGGTATCAAAGCCTAGGGTTACGCAAATCGAAGTGCTTCACATCAGATCGTGAAGAACTCAGTGCAATTTCAGACAATTATCAATTGTAAACGACAGATACTGAATTGAGGTCCGTGTAATCTGTACTCATTCGTGTTAGTGAAAAACCACATTATTGTTGAAGCTTTATAACCAATTATGGAGAATACATTACTGAATACTTCATCGATTGTCGAAGAAAGTTTGACTACGAGCTTGAATATTGTGGATCATAACCATCCACTTTTCTTAAGTGCTTCTGATACTCCAGGAACTGTGCAAGTAGAGATTCAATTAATAGAATTGGAAAATTATACCTTATGGAGTCGAGCAATGAAATTGATTTATTGACGAAAAACAAAATTGGCTTTATTGATGAATCTGTTAAGCGAGACACTTATGGTTTAAATCAAACTAAGCAGTGGGATATGTGTAATGCAATAGTGATCTCGTGGATCATGAGGAATGTGAACAAAAGTTTATTCAGTGGTATATTGTACAGATCCACTGCATATGCAGTATGGAAGGATCTGAATGAGAGATTTGATAAAATTAGCTTATCCAGAGTCTATCAATTGAAAAAGGAGTTAGTAATGTTGCATCAGGGTGTTCTACCTGTATCCATCTATTATTCACGAATGAAAGATTTATGGGATGAACTAGACTCAATTGTACCACCACCTACATGCGATTGTGATAGTCCTAGAGAATACATACAACATTTATCCAATCAAAGACTGCTTGAATTCCTTATGGGACTCAATGATAGTTACAATCAGGCAAGGAGCCACATCTTGTTAATGTCATCTACCCCTAGTGTAAATCAGGCTTATGCCCTGATAGCACAAGACGAGTCGGTCGATCATGAAGGAAGCACACTGGAGGGAATCGTGAACCAATGGCTATGGTGAGTAGGTTTCCACAGTACAAACCAAAGAAGTCTTATAATTCAAATGCCTTATGTGACTTCTGTCAGATGAAGGGACGCACTAGGGAAACTTGCTACAAGCTGATGTATTGTGATTATTGCAAGAACAAAGGACATGTCAGGGAAGGCTGTTACAAACTAATAGGATATTCTAATGACTTTAAAGATAAAAAGAAGGTGAATGCAGCAATGACAAATGACTCATATGGTGATGGGGGAAATTCATATCAGCAATCCTATAATCAGAAATGTATGGGAAAACTGACACACAACCAACAAGAACAACTCAGTTATGTACTAAGAATATGTACTCCAGAAAAATGTGAAAAGATAATGGCAATGCTAAACCAAGCCTTGGAAGCAAATGCTTATCACAACAATGGATCAGCACATAAAGCTCACATGACAGGTAAAATTGCATTCAATAAGACAGGTAAATCTAGCTGGATAGTAGATTCTGGAGAAACAAATCATATGGTGAATGATAAAAATATGATTGAAAAAAATGATTCAATAGAAAATGCAGGACAAGTTCAATTACCAACTGGTGATACAACTGCTATTACTCAGATAGGAAGTTGTAAACTGACAGGAGGTGATCTCATAAGACATGTATTGTGTGTGCCCATTTTTAAGTTTAACCTCTTATCAGTCTCAAAATTGACAAGAGGGTTAAATTGTTGTGCATGTTTTTTCCCTGACTTTTTTATACTACAGGATTTCTTCACTGGGAAGGTGAAAGAGATTGGTAAAGAAGTAGATGGATTGTATATCTTGGAGTCCGTGAGAGATCGTCGATATAACGCACTCAAGCTCATGATCGATTGTAGTTCCAGAGTGTAGTGCGGGAAAAACTTTGACATAGAAGAATGGGTCATGTGTCAATGAGTGTACTCACGAAAATAAAAGGTCTTGGTGACAAATCTAGTTTTGAAATATAACATTGTGAAGTTTGCCCCATTGCTAGGCAAACTAGATTACCATTCCCTTTTAGTACTAGTAAGTCAGAAATGACCTTTCAATTGTTGCATCTTGATGTGTGGGGACCTTATAGAGTTCCTACTTATAATGGAATGAGGTATTTCCTTACAGTTGTTGATGACTATACTAGATGTACTTGGGTGTTTTAATACACATAAAATCAGATGTGGTTACTGTGTTGAGAACCTTATTTACAGTAATAAAAACACAATTCAATATGGATGTTAAAAGAAGTAGATCTGATAATGGTTATGAGTTCTTTAATAGTTCATGTAGTGAACTATTTAATCAATTGAGAATCATACATCAGAGTTCTTGCCCATACACTCCATAACAAAATGGGGTGGTAGAAAGGAGACAGGCATATTCTGAAAATTGCAAAGGCTATCAAATTCCAAAGTCACTTACCAGCAAGGGTTTGGGTGATTGTGTAGAAACTGCAGTGTATGTAATTAATAGGATCCATTCTGGTGATAGGAAACTTATCACCCTATGAAAAATTGTTTAAGAAGATTGTGTTATGCTACCAATTTAGTCAAGAAATATAAGTTTGATGTCAGAGCCACTAAATCAGTAATGCTTGGATATGCCACTAGACAAAAAGGATACAAACTACTAAATCTACACAGCATAACTATTTTCATCAGCAGAGATGTATCTTTTTATGAAGACATATTTCCCTTTTAGCAGAGCAGGCAGGCTGATATGAGTCAGCAAAATTCAGATGAAGACGACAATTATTTTCCTACTCTGAACCACATGTGGCTGATGCAGCAGATATTAAGGCACATGCATAAGTGCTAGACTGCTCAAGTAATAAAGAAGGCACAGAAGGGTCCATGATTGAAGAAACATGCACAAAGCACTCAGCTGCTATTGGAGAAGAAAATGGTGAAATGAATGTTGGTGTTTCCTTATCTGAAGATGTATTACCTCTTTCTCAGATTGATGCAATAAATGCTGATACATTCTTATCTAGAGATGTGGTGTCCTCTCATGACACATCTGGGAGTCATGCACCTCTGGAAAAGAGAAGGAATGTCAGGGAAATGAAACCACCAAAATAGATGAATGACTTTGTTCAACCAGTAGCAGGATCAAGGAAGACTACATATCCATTGATTGATACAGTAAGATATGTTGGACTGTCTGTGTCTTATCACAGTTTCATAGCTAAAATCACATAAGAGCATGAACCATTATCATACTTATAGGCAGAAAAGGATAATAGATGGGTGGAAGCAACGAAAGCTGAGGTTCAAGCTTTGGAAGATAACAATACTTGGGAGATAGTTGATGTACCAAGTGGTAAGAAGGAAATAGGCTGCAAATGGGTATATAAAATTAAGACAAAGCTTCAGGGGAAGTTGAAAGATTTAAAGAAAGCCTGGTCGTAAAAGGGTATAATCAGAAGGAAGACATTGATTACCAGGATACTTTCTCACTAGTGGTTAAAATGGTTACTGTAAGATCAGTTATTTCACTTGCTGCTGCAAAAGGCTGGATTGTGCATCAAATGGATGTATTCAATGCATTTCTACAAGGAAATCTTAACGAACAAGTCTATATGCAATTGCCTCAGGGTTTTTCACACCGAAAGGGGAAAGTATGCAGATTACTTAAGTCATTATATGGACTTAAGCAGGCTTCCAGACAGGGGATAATCAAACTAATTGATGTGTTGGTTTCATCTGGTTTTACACAAAGCCATTTTGACTATTAACTTCTTACAAAAAGGGATGGAGATAGGATGGTTATAGTTCTCATCTATGTAGATGATTTGCTCATAACTGAAAATGATGAGAGTCTTATTGGTGTAACCAAAATTGTATTGCAACAATATTTTAAGATTAAAGATTTGGGAGAATTGAGGTATTTTTTAGGGTTTGAATTTGCAAGAAACAAAATTAGAATAGTGATGCACCAGAGGAAATATTCACTTGAGTTGTTAGCTGATATGGGACTTGCATATGCCAAACCAGTTGGTTCACCAATGGAGTTGAATGCTAAACTAACTTCAGTTACCTTTGACAGATATGTGGATGAGGTAGATGCAAACAAAGGTAGTGGTGCAACAAATATGGGAAGTGATACTTTATTGGAGGACCTGCAAGTTACCAAAGACTCATTAGGAGTCTCGTATATCTAATCAATACCAGGCCTGACATAGCCTTTGTTGTTCAAAACCTGAGCCAATTCATGCAAGCACCCAAAGTATCTCACATGCTGGCAGCTACTAGGGTAGTGAGATATATCAAACAAGCTCCAGAGCTATGGGTCTTTATGTCTGCAGGAGGGTCACCTGAGTTGTCTTCATATTGTGATGTTTACTGGGAATCCTGTCTCAACATCAGGAAATCAGTTACTGGGTATTTTGTTTTCTATAGAGCTTCTCTGATCTCCTGGAAATCCAAAAAGCAACCTACAATATCTAGAGCTCAGTAGAGGAGCCTAGCTTCTGTTGTAGCAGATGTGGTGTGGATTTCAGGATTGTTTGCTGAACTGGACATTACTCTGAGACAACCAATTCCAGTATTCTATGACAGTAAGTCTGCTATTCAGATAACTGTAAATCCAGTCTTCCATGAACGCACCAAACACATAGACATTGATTGTCATTTCATCTGGGAGAAGGTGCAGAAAGGTCTGATCTCAACTCTATAGTTGGCCACTGCTGAACAACCTGCAGATGTTCTAACTAAGAGTCTAACTCAAGGGCATCATGCTTACTTATTGTCCAAACTGGGTATGAAGAAACTATTTTTAGTAACCAGTTTGTAGGGGTGTTGAGACATATGATATAAACCAGTTAGGAGGTTGTTAAGTGGTGGTGGTTAAAGTTGTTAGAGTTTGTTAAGCGTTAGTTAGTTTGTTATAGTTGGTTAGTAGTACAAGTTGATTAGAAGTACAAGTTAGTTAGTAGTACAACTAAGTTAGTTAGTAGTACAACTAAGTTAGTTAGATGGTAATCTCACCTCTATAAATAAGAGACCCAAACATTGTAATTTTCAGATTTTATAATGAAAAGAAAATAAAAAAGCTCCCACAAATAACTTCTCTCCCATCTTCCTTTTCTTTCTATCTCATTCAATTTATATATTCTCTGTTTCCCATGAATACATGCAAGCTCAGACTCAGTAATTAACACAAAACCGTCAATACCAGTATAATAAAATCAAAATAGGATCACTGAAAACCAAATAAAAGATTAGTATCACATTGCATTATCAGTATCTAGGATCCAAAGAACAGAAAGATTAATTATCCTTCTACATTGGCATAAAACATATAGAATAACCTAAGGCAACATCTAGTAGTCTATCAACCATATACAACTGCTAGAAGCAACACAGAGACACCATGAATGATTTGATCTAGCTGACTAAAGCAAAAGGTCAATGCCTCAAGGTACAAACAGATGAAGGTTGAAGTTTACCATCCAATCCACTATGTAAAGAATTTGAAACCCTTTACATAGTGAAATTAGAGATGTAGTAAACAAGACTCTTAGATATCTACCTATGGATTTGAAGTCCTAATCACCCTAAAAGTAAATGGTCTAGATTTTTCAAACACTGCAAATCTAGATGCACCTAAATGTGAATTGGTTGCACTAACCACAACTTGTAGATTTCTAGATGTGGATTTGGAGTCCTAATTCACCCAAAATGTGATTATGCTAGATTTTCAAATCCCTAATTCACTTGAAACACCAAAGTGATATGTACCTAAACATGAAATGGTTTGGAGTTAATATTTATGTGAGTACAATGAGGATTACAAGGAAAGTAAGTAAGCAATTGTTAAAAAGATTACAAACTGGAATTAAAAACAAAATGTAAACTACAATAAGGGATTTGCTGAGTCGAGTGTTAACACTATGTCCTTAAGACAATAGTGTCCTGTATGTATCATTGTAGGTGATTGACAACTTGTATCTCAAGATAAAATAACAACTACCAATTGATAAAAGGAAACTCAAGAGTGCTAAAAGAAGAACCTTTTGAGTATTTGAATGAAAGCTTAGAGAAGACGAAGTAAATCAGAAATCTAATTTTGTGTGTTCTCCAATTGACCCAAGGGCCTCAATTTATAGTGTATGAAAGATGACCTCTCATCTAGACAACTAATGACATTCAAGAGCCATGTAATGTCACTTATTGAGAGGTTTTAATTAGCCAAATAATGGTTGAATTCATGTGCCAAGTAATGGAGAATCAATCCCCCAAACCAGCCCAAAAGTCATAAACTTTTCAGCTTCCCATCGATTATTCTGCCTCCGAAGTGCCATGGCTCTGCCTGGGAGGCACCGCGGCACCTAAAATCCAGTAACCAACTGACCACCAGACACCGAGGCTCTGGCTGGAGGAGCCGTGGCGCTCCTTCGCGGCTCCGCATCTATTTCTAACTCGTTTCATCTTTTACACATCGTACACTTCTTCCTTCATTTACCAACGTGAAACACTCGTCATTTGGCCAACAACCATCTATCATTCCATGTCTCAAACATTTTATTTACGTACCAATATCTCTTTCACTAAGGAAATTTACGATCCTTGGTACAACGTGTGCATGTGTGTGAAAATGACATTTCTGACGTGCGGGGCCCCAATTGTTCGAGTCATAAATAATATGATAAAATTTATTTCACGTTAATAAATTTCCAACAATCTCCTCTTGAAAGAGATTTTGGTGCACTCACAATGTGTCTTTCTAGCAATCTTTCAGCGGGTCGATGTTGCATCTGGATAGGTAGCCGTGGCTTTGAACCTTCCATAGTTGACTACCATCAGACATACTTACTGTGCTGTGAACGTGATGTCTTGAACCTTCAGTGTTTAATGTAAGCCAAAACAACGGTACCAACACAATAACTTTCCTTACTCTGTTCTTCTTTAATGTTTTGTCCGTTGTGGTCGTGGACACGTCTTGGATTCTTAAGTGCGTTCATTTGAGGCGGCATGTCCTCGCACATAAATAGGTGGTCTCCTACAAGGTATTCTTCAATACCCCACTTCACAAATGTTATAAACCATCAAAAGTTTCCCCAAACCTAACCTCAACCGTTGAGGATCATTAAAGATTTTGAAAACTTAATCTCTACACAAACTGCAGATAACACTTAATGTCTATCACGGGAACGATCTTGGATTCATGTTTCTTTGCAGAAATCATTATCTGAAGTGCTTTTGCTTCCACCAAAGCACTTAACTGAACTTTTACGACTTAGTTTTCCCATTGAACCTAATTCCTGGGTTCTCTAGTCAGTAAGGTTGGGTATCCACCATATCAGTTCTTATTATTTGGGTTTTAAGCTCATTCCTCTAGACAGGCAGACTGTCTGATCTTTGGGTATGCCCTTAGTGAAAGGGTATGATATGTTCTCGTTTGATTTTATATAATCAATGGAAATAATTCTCGTGGTGATCAGCTGCCGAACGGTCTTATATCTCCATCGAATATGACGATATTTGTCATTGTACATAGAAATATGTGCCCTTTCTAGAGCCAACTGACTGTCGTAGTAGATCATTACAGAAGGTATGGGTTTATCCCAACACGGTACATCCTCTAAGAAGTCATTAAGCCACTCGGCTTCTTCTCATACTTTGTCTAAAGCGATAAACTTTGATTACATCATGGATCGGGAGATGCAAGTTTGCTTAGAGGATTTCAAAGACACAGCCCCACCACCAATTGTAAATATATACCCACCGGTGGACTTGGTGTCCTCTATATCAGATATCCATTTTTCATCACTGTACCCCTCTAATACAGTTGGATATCTCAAATAATGCAACCCGTAAGCTAGCATGTATTTCAGGTACTGTAGTACCCGATTTAACGCTTTCCAATGATGATCTCTTGGATTACGGGTGAACCTAACCAACTTGTTGACTGCATACGCGATATCAGATCGGGTGCAGTTTGTGATGTACATCAAACTACCAATCACCTGAGCGTATTGTTTCTGGTATACGGGCGTACCATAATTTTTATCAATCTTTTGATTTATATCCTGTGGTGACTGATCGGTGTATTTTATATACACCTTTTGAGTCAATTTTAGTTAGTCTTTTGTCTCATTTTGCACATATAAGTGTCGTATTAGGATAGTTTTTCTTTCTTTTGAGTCAAAGTGGTTAAAATGGCCAAATGGCGGAGAAGGAGCAAAAGAGGCAAAAAGGAGGTGCGAGGTAAATGCAGAAAGTGGCGAACGAGGCTAAAATCAGCGACATGCGCCTCGCAATGACGCAATGCTCGCGGCGCCCACTATTCGCAGAGGCTGCAGAAGACTGGCAGCCGCAGCGCCTGACACACGATGCGGGGCGGCGCTAAACATCCGAGAAGCCAGAAGATCTGGCCGCGCGCTCGCATGAGATATCGGCCGCGCGCCAAAACACCCGACGGATTGCAGAACTTGGCCGCGCGCTCGCAGGCCGCGGCGCCGACGCTGAAAAATTAGGTCTTTTGACGAAAATCGGGCGAGCTGAAGGAAAAGAGGGAGGCGGTTTGCAGCCTATAAAAGGAGAACCCTAGGCAGTTTTTGAGGGTTCCCCTTCTTGCACAACACAAGACTTTTGCTTGGAGATTGGACACCATTAGTTTAGTAATTTCTTTTCCCTTTTCTTGTTCTTTAATTCAGTTTTGTATGATGAACATGGAATTAGTTCTTGTCATGTCAATGGCTAGGAACTAATTCTCTTATAGGGCTTTCTATGTTGAATTTCTTGAAACTTATGTTATAAATTAATGCATGCTTATGGTTATTTTTCTTATTGAGAGATCTATCCAATAATTGAGTTGAATTCTTGGTAATTAATTGACAACTAGTTATCACTATATGATTTCTAATCAGATTCCGAAAGGGGGGGATTGTGAATATGCTGTAAGTTGGGTAGACATTCTTGGATTGGGGATGAAAATACCTCAATTATTTATGTAGCGTTGATGAGAGGCTTAACAACCCTAATTTTGCGCATTGTGCGTGACGGTCAACTAGGTTTTTGTTCTTAATCCTCCTATAAAGTTATCCTTATCACCGAAAGGTAGGTAAGGTGCGATACTGGGGTTGAGTGTTTATATAACCCTAACGGAAGTATAAAACGATTTCGTAAACCTGCTTTCTCCAAAAGAAGAATACCATAAGTTAATGCATTAGTAAGTAGCATAAGCGGATAGTAAGGATACATGGAAGCCCTATTCCCATCACATCTGAAGTAAATCTTTATATTTTAAATAGTTTTCATAATTCTTAGTTCTAAACAACCAAATCAATTATCAATTCGTCAAATAGATACTAGAAAATAGATAGTTGGTACTTGAACCCTAATCCCAGAGGACGATATTCGGTCTTATCAAAGACTATACTACTTGATACGATAACGTGCACTTGCGTTTAAAGTGTGTGCATCTTACCGCGCATTAAGTTTTTGGCGCCGTTGCCGGGGATTAGGCATAGTTCAATATCAAATCTGTCTATTTTTAATTTCTAATTTGGTTTTTAACTTTTCTTTTAATTATTAATTTTTACGTTTTTTCTTTTGAAAATTCGAGGTGCCGTGATTTGTTTTCTGTTTTTGATCTATTTCAGGAAGTCAGTTTATGCGAAGGAGAAGAGGAGCAGACACTCTTGTTCCCTTCAATCCAGAAATTGAAAAAACCTGCAAAGCGAATGCGAAAGAATCAACGGATTGCAACCTTGTTAGAGATGAGCGGCGCTCGTAACAACAACGGGATGGGCGGTTAGGTGAGAATCAACCCCATCCAGAATACCTAGGCAAGCGCCCGATAGACGTGGAAGAGAGAGTCCAAGTCCAAGAAAGAAGTTTGGGAGACTATCTCACGCCAAGAGTAAATGGAGCACAGACGTGCATTAGGCTCCCGCAAGGAGCCAACAACTTCGAGATAAAACCGGCAATTTCGAAGACGGTACAAAGACACGCTGCAATTCGAGGATCGTAGGATCCACATATGCACATAGCTAATTTCTTGGAGCTATGTGCAACGCTCGATATAACTGCGGCATCGATGATGCCGTCAGTTGAGGATCTTTCCCTTCTCACTAATGAATAGAGAGAAAGTATGGTTGAATTCCTGCCACGATTCGATTTTTACATGGCAAAGAAATGCACGTAAATTCCTAGCCAAGTTCTTTCCCCGTAAAGCAAAGAAATCGAGAGGGAGTTGAACAACTTCTACCGCGGATGGAGAGTCCTTATATGAAGCTTGGGAAAGGTTCAAAGATCTACAGAGAAAGTGCCCACACCATTGCGTTGAGTTGTGAAACTTGGTCCACATCTTCTACAACGGGCCGAGCAAGACAACGAACCATCATAGATGCAGAAGACGTGGAGCATTCATGAGGAAAGCCCACGACGCTCATGAATTATTAGAAGATTTGGCCACTAACAACCATGTCACGGAAGAAAGGTCGACAAATGGGATACGAACAGTGGGAGTCCACGAAATAGATGCTATTGCTGCCTTGAATGCCCAAGTGCCCTTCTAATAAACAAATGCAAAGAACATACAAATGTCGATGAATGCGCATGATGCCTAAAGTCATGAGATATGTGGTGGCCCACATACATTTGATAGGTGTCCTTCAATGATCCCAACAATATACCAATGGAGCAGCAGAGTGTCGTGCCATAGGTAATTATCGAGGCAACAGAACAACCCCTACTCTAACACTTATAATCCGTGATGGAGGAATCACCCAAATTTCATGGAAAGGAGACTGACGAATCGGCATCAAGGCGGCAAAGAAATCGCACTACGGGCGCAGAACCGCATCAGGCAGAAATCAGATAGGGCGATGCGTAACCGGGAGAGCGAATCAGCAACCCTTCATTCAAGCCCCACAAATTTCAATAGCCAATGCACCGCTCAAAGAAAGCCGATGAGCCGAAGCACTGCGGATAAAGACTTGCAACGCCAGCACGCGATTCCCGACAGCTAGATCCTCGCTCGTAAACTTGAGACACAGTGGGTCACTAGCAAAACAGTAAACAAAGAAAGCAGGACATTGCCAAGCAATACAGAGGTAAATCCGGAAGCAAAGTCGCAAATGCGGTTGAGAAGTGGAAGATAATGGAGCGAAATACCTCACCAAAGAGTTGAGAAGAAAGCGAGTTAGAAAGAGAAGGTGATTGAGCCTAGCCCAACAAGAGAGAAAACTCCAGAGAAGGAGTATACAGAGAAGATCCCTTTCCCAGAGACTACAAATAAAGGCGGTTGATAAACAATTCTCCAAATTTTTGGAGACATTCGTAAAGTCGCATATCAACATACCTTTCATGTAAGCATTAGAGCGGATGCCCTCCTATTTTAAGTTTATGAAGGAGATATCGGGAAGAAGAAGTTGTCGCGAGAATACGAAATAGTAGCACCGATGTAAGAGTGTAGTGCTATCTTGCGTAAAAGCCGCCACCTAAGCTAAAAGATCCGTGAGCTTCACACTACCTTGCACACAAGGTGGTAACTTGCAACAGAGCGCTATGTGATTTAGGGGCAAGTATAAATCTAATGCCCCTATCAAGATTCAAAAGACCGAGTCATGAGGCCAAACCAACCACAGTAAGCCTGCGCTAGCCGACAGGACAGTGGTTCATCCAAGAGGCAAGATCGAGGACGTGATTGTGAAAGTAGGAAAATTCTTCTTTCCTGCAGATTTCCTCATTCTTGATATGGAAGAAGACGCGGAAATCCCTATCATATTGGGGAGGCCATTCCTAGCAACGGGGAGAGCTTTGATTGATGTTGAAAGAGGGGAACTAACACTAAGGGTGGAGAATGAAGAAATGGTGTTTAAAGTATTTAAACACATCATTGAGCCACCAACAATGAGTGGGTGCTTTGCAATCAGTACCATCAAACCCCCATGCGAGCCATTACAAGTCAACCAAAGAGCGATGAGCCCAAGAAAGCAGGCATGGTTTGCCGAAATGCCACTAAAGGAGGTAAGTGTTCCTGAACTCCCCATCGATAATGCTAAAAAGAAAAGAAAAAGGAAACGCCAAATGCGAGGAAATGGATTGGTTGGGGCTTAATCCACCCTGGTTATTAAGGCTAAGGAACTTCGTCCCGCTAAAAGACGTTAAAGACAAATACATTTGGGAGGCAACCCAACGTTTTCAATTATGTTATTTTAATTTCTGTCTTTAGTTTATTTTATTTTTGTCTAAGAACAGTCTCACGGTCTTGGGGTCTTGTGTTTGTCCGTGATTGATGTGCACAGGAAATAAATCAAGAAAAGCCGAATTTCAGAAGCGGTAGGCCATGCGCTGCCAGAGCAGGCCATGGTGCAAAAGAATCGAACAGCACCGAAAGTTTAAGAGCCGCGCGCCAGAGCAGGCCATGCAGTAGAATTCCGCAAAGTTTGCCGAGTTAGCCGCGCGCTGCGAGCAGTGGCCGCGCAGAGAATTCCAAAGTTTGCCGAAGTTTAGCGCCGCGCGCCAGCAGCAGGTCATGCGCAGAAGTCCCGGCGAGCGCTAGATGATTAGCCGCGCGCTAAAATCGAGGCCACAAGCCGGAATCCGAAACTTAAAACGCCCAAAATCGATTTTCCCAATTCCAATTTCAAAAACCTAACCTTCCCTCTCCAAAAACCCACGAAATTCCAGAAATTTGCCCACAAATCCTCCACAAATCCAACCCAACCACAACCTAAACTCTTAAATTCCCAAAACCCCCCAACTATCTCAAACAACAAAGCTCCATTCCATAGCCTCAAACCACCAATTGAAACAAGAACAAGCTTGAATCTTCTCATAAAAAGGTAATCCCTATCTTTGTTCTTGAATCCTTTTACTGAAGTCATAGGAGGTAGTAGTTTGGAGGAGTATTGTAGTTGGAGTAGTTTGGGTGCTGAAAAGTGATTGTGAAGTTTGGAGAAAAGAGTAGAAAAGGAGATTGTGGGTATTGAGTAGAAAGGTTGAAGTTCGGGGGTGTTGTATTCGCTGCTAGTGTTGATTGGGTAGGAGACATTGTGCCACTAAATTAGACGCTCCAGAAACTGTTTTAACCATGGCCACCAGGAAGAGAAGAGGCTCCACATCCACCCCAACCCCCCAATACGATGAAAATAGGTTTGTGAGTTACCAAGCCTACCAAAGATACAAAAAGCTTGATACCAGACCCCTAATACCAGAAAGGGGAATGGACTACCAGAGGGAGTCATATGGGGAGGAAGACGTTTATGAGCCCATCCGGGCTATGATTGAGCTAAGGGGGTGGAAGAGATTTGTCAATCCGGAGAAGATAGCACCAGTAAACACAACAATGGTGCGTGAATTTTATGCGAACTTTCCAGAGAGAGTGGAAAGGGGGTGCTTTGTAAGGGGAAATTATATGCCTGTGACGGCGGAAACAATAAATATGACTCTAAAAACAGTTGATGTTGAAGAGAGTAGTGATTGGAACCATTTTAGAACATGGGCTAGGAGCACCAACAACATCAACTGGAATGCCGTCGCAGACACAGTAAGCTACCCTGGGGCTGCATTTGATATTGGAAGAAATGGGTCAAGAGCACTGAACAGGTGCCAATTCAACAAAGTAGCCAAAGGTTGGCTATATTTCGTCAGCGCCCGCATGATTCCATCCACGCACTTCACCAGAGTGCCAGAGGACAGGATCAAACTAATATATGGAATTATGAGGGGGTTGACGATTGATGTGGGGAAAGAAATAGTGCAGAGCATTGAGGAAATCAGCAGGTTGGTAACGACAGGCGGATTGGGACATGGCTCAGTTATCACCAAGCTATGTCACATGAGTGCGGTCCCACAACTACCCACTGACACTCACGAGAGAAACCAACTGCCGGTGTCCTGTGGGATAGTGCACTCTTTCCTGCACTCCTAGCCCCAAACGGACGGAGAGTACAACCACCACCAGCAGCAGCAGCAGCAGAGGCCGCCATGGATGAATATGAGCCTGAAACAGGGGCTCAATATGAGGCAGGACCTAGCCACCGGCCAACCACAGAAGCAGAACCTCCAGTGCCAATGATGGAGCAAGTGCTCCAGAACCAGAGAATGATGATGCAACATTTCGGCACATTGTTACAAGGACAAAATGAGTTGAGACAGGGACAACAGGAGTTGCGACAAGGGCAACAAGAAGTGAGGCAGGAGCAGCAACAGCTGCACCAACAGTATGACGAGTTGAGTTCCCTGTTCAACCAATGGTCGATGCATTATCCACCGCCACCACCACCATTTTAACCAAAGTTTGTAAGTGTCTTATTTCTTTTACTGTCTTTGAGTCTACACACATTGGGGACAATGTGTGATTTAAGTTTGGGGGTGTGTTATTTGTGTGTCATGTTATGTTTTATTTAAGTCTTTTTATTTGTTTTATGTTTATTTTGAGTCACCAAAATTTTTTCCTTTTTGAGTCATAATTGCCTGTCAAAGACCATGTATGTTGTAGTTGCTAGAAACACCTAGTGAAGTAAGGTGAATAATGTAAAGGAATTGAAGCAACTATCTAAACACTTAGGTTAGATATGCCAAAAACTCACAGAATCTGTCTATTTGGAGTTTCTTGCTTGAGTTATGCATGCTAAATGATAAATGCTTATGTGTTATGATTGCTTGCTATTTGAGGCGAAATAGTTAGGATATGCATGTTAGGGAGATGACTCAGACATTTCTTTGATAGCCAATTCTTACCACTCTTTTCTACCCCGAACTTTAAAAATATCCCTAGTCAGCCCCATTGAGCCTATAAATTGAAGCTTCTTCTTTGACACCCTATATTCCCACAAATTGTGCCATAAGTAAAAATATGAAACAGTGGAATACATTGTGTGTTAAAAAAAAAAAAACAAAAAGAGTGAATATGCCTGTTGCACCCCAATAAAAAAGTAATAAGAAATAGGCAAAAGCCTAAGTTTGGGGGTGCTTGTCATTACTATACACTTCACTCTCCCAAAACAAAAGAGGGGAATGATAGAATTGAAGTGAAGGAAAGAATCAAAAGAAAAAGGGAAAAATTGAAAAGCCAAAGAGCTTATGGTACAGAAAAATGAGCCTAAATGCCTATCTTTACCAACCCCTATCTAAGCCTACATTACAACCCTTAAAGTCCTGAAGATCTCTTTTATGCATATCCAGAATTAGTGGAGAATAGCAAGTAAGCATGTCATAGGAATTTATGAATTTATATGCATAATTTAGTATATTGACTTCCATTAAAGCATGATAAATATGAGTTTGCGAAATATCTAGCTTAATGTGCTGAAATTTCATGCTATATGTTCCTGCATATTATTCTGCTAACCTTCATGTTTTTCTAGTTAACATTTATGCAGCAAAAGTGATCAATGGCAGGGAGTCTTTTATTTTTTTTTCGTTTCTTTGAGTCTTTTATTTCTTTCTTTCTATCTTTGCTCGAGGGCGAGCAAAGGTTAAGTTTGGGGGTATTTGATAGGTGTATTTTATATACACCTTTTGAGTCAATTTTAGTTAGTCTTTTGTCTCATTTTGCACATATAAGTGTCGTATTAGGATAGTTTTTCTTTCTTTTGAGTCAAAGTGGTTAAAATGGCCAAATGGCGGAGAAGGAGCAAAAAGAGGGCAAAAGAGGAGGTGCCAGAGCTGAAAACAGAGAAAGTGGCGAACGAGGCTAAAATCAGCGCATTACATGCGCCTCGCAGCTGGTAGGCCGCGCCCACTATTCAGAGGCCAGAAGACCTGCACGCGCGCCTCAGACACCAGATGCAGGGCCGCGGCGCCCAAACTTCCGAGAAGCCACAGAAGATACAGCGCCGCGGCGCCCTCAGACAGCAGAATGCAGGGCCGCGGCGCCAAAACACCCGACGGAGTGCAGAACTTCCGGCCAGGCGTCGCAGGGTCGCGCGCCGACGCGAAAAATTAGGTCTTTGACGAAAAATCGCCAGCTCAAGGAAAAGAGGAGGCGGTTTGTGCCTTATAAAAGGAGAACCCTAGGCAGTTTTTGAGGGTTCCCCTTCTTGCACAACACAAGACTTTTGCTTGGAGATTGGACACCATTAGTTTAGTAATTTCTTTTCCCTTTTCTTGTTCTTTAATTCAGTTTTGTATGATGAACATGGAATTAGTTCTCATGTCAATGGCTAGAACTAATTCTCTTATAGGCTTTCTATGTTGAATTTCTTGAAACTTATGTTATAAATTAATGCATCCTTATGGTTATTTTTCTTATTGAGAGATCTATCCAATAATCGAGTTGAATTCTTGGTAATTAATTGACAACTAGTTATCACTATATGATTTCTAATCGATTCAAAGGGGGATTGTGAATATCGTAAGTTGGGTAGACATTCTTGGATCGGGATGAAAATACCTCAATTATTTATGAAGCGTTGATGAGAGGCTTAACAACCCTAATTTTGCGCATTGTGCGTGACTGGCCAACTAGGTTTTTGTTCTTAATCCTCCTATAAAGTTATCCTTATCACCGAAAGGTAGGTAAGGTGCGACATCGGGTTGAGTGTTTATATAACTTAACGGAAGTATAAAACGATTTCGTAAACCTGCTTTCTCCAAAAGAAGAATACCATAAGTTAATGCATTAGTAAGTAGCATAAGCGGATAGTAAGGATACATGGAAGCCCTATTCCCATCACATCTGAAGTAAATCTTTATATTTTAAATAGTTTTCATAATTCTTAGTTCTAAACAACCAAATCAATTATCTATTCGCCAAATAGATACTAGAAAATAGATAGTTGGTACTTGAACCCTAATCCCAGAGGACGATATTCGGTCTTATCAAAGACTATACTACTTGATACGATAACGTGCACTTGCGTTTAAAGTGTGTGCATCTTACCGCGCATTAGTGACGTTATCAGCAAACTGTCGAACATCTCAAATTTCTTCAACACATCCTCGATATAGTGAGATTGAGATAAGACCAGTTCGTCAGATGTCTTAGAGATCTTGATCCCTAAGATGATATCTGCAATACCTATATCCTTCATATCAAAACATTGTTTCAACATGTTCTTAGTCTCTAGGATCAACCAAGGACTTCTCTCTGTGATCAACATGTCGTCTATATAAAGGCATATCATGACGAGCGAGTTGACATTTCCTTTCGTGTAGACACACTTATCACACTCATTAATGGCGAACCCTTTTAACTAGTACAATACTATCAAATTTCTCATGTCATTACTTCAGGGCCTGTTTCAGCCAGTATAGAGATTTGACAAGCCGACATACTTTCTTCTCTTGTCCTGAAACCACATACCCCTCTGGTTGGTCCATATAGATTTTTCTTCCAAATCACCATTTAGGAAGAATGTCTTGACATCCATTTGATGTATCACAAGATCCTACAACGCGATGATCATAATGAATACTTGTACTTGTCTATAAATCCATATACTTTTAACTTCCATTTGAGTATCCATTTACACCCCAACGGTTTGTTTCCCAGAGGAAGATCAACCAACTCCCAAGTATGGCTGTGTAGAATGGAGTCTATCTCACTCTCTATAGTTTCTTTCTAGAGCAGTACTTCTAGAGTTGGCAATGCTTCAGCAATTGTATGTGGTTCGTCATGAACCATAAATGTTACAAAGTCCGGATCGAAGGACTTATCCTTATTAGCCCTTTTGCTTCATCTTGGTTCCATCTTTGAAACCTCCAAGTATTGAGAATTTGGAATACTAGATTCCGGATAATCAGCCACTTCGGAGTCCACTAGATCTGAACCGCCTAGATATGGGCAGTCAATGACTCCTGGATCCTGAGAGCTTTGTTCATAACTTCGTTTGCAAGAGGTTATGTCTCTTTCCTTTCTAGGAAACGAGTCCTCAAAGAAACTGGCGTTCCTTGATTCCATGATTGTACCCACATGGATGTCTGGTACATCTGACTTATGTACCAAGAAGCGATAAACACTATTGTTATTTGCATATCCGATGAATATGCAATTTATAGTCTTAGGTCCAATATTGACCTGCTTTGGTTTAGGTACTTCAACCTTTGCCAGACAACCCCACACCTTCAAGTATTTATAGGTGGGTTTATTTTCCTTCCATAACTCATATGGGGTTTTGTCCTTACCCTTGTGTGGGACTCTATTAAGAATCATATTAGCGGTAAGGATAGTTTTCCCCCACATGTTTTGGGAAAGGTCTGGATCGATGAGAAATGCATTAATCATTTCTTTTAATGTACGGTTCTTGCGTTCAGCAACACCGTTTGATTGGAGGTGAGTATAGAGTCTTCGTTTGATGAACAATGCCCGATCGGGCACAATATTCTTCAAAATGCGCTAAGTATTCTCCCCCTTTATCACTACGAATTGATTTAATTCGTACGCTTAGTTGGTTTTCAACTTCTGCTTTGTAGCATTTGAATGCTTCAAAGACTTCATCTTTACTTTTTAATAAGTAAAGGTAACAATACCATGTGATATCATCTATGAATGTCATAAAGTACTTGTTCCCCTCTCTAGTTTTAGAAATCTTTAAATCACATATGTCGGTGTGAATAAGTTCTAGAGGAGTAGTTTTCCTTTCGACAGATCTAAAGAGACTTTTTGAAAGTTTTGCCTCTACGCACACCTCACACTTATGTTGAGGGTTTACGTTGATAGACGGAAACAACTCCAACTTTACCAACCTTTGGATAGATTGATAGTTTACATGTCCTAATCTATGATGCCATAAATTAAAGGCCTCAAGCAAATAAGAAGAAGACTCAATTTTATTAATAGAAGGTATTACAGACAAGGCATTAACTTTGAAGAGGCATTCACATACGAAGCCCCTTCTTACAAAAGTTACATTCTTAGTGATTACAAATTTATTGGACTCAAACACTAGCCTAAAACCAGCATTCACCAATAAAGGTCTTGAAATTAAATTTCTTCTAATGTTAGGCACATGCATCACCTCCTTCAGAGTAAGCTCATTTTTGGAAGTCATCTTCAGAATCACATTTCCTACCCACAATACTTTAGAAGAAGCATTGTTGACCATGAATAACTTCTTATCTGTAACTGGTGTATATTAGAGAAGGTTTCTCTATTGGAACAGATGTGATGGGTAGCACCCGTGTCCATCCACCAATGCATAGGATTCTCAACGAGGTTTTTTTTAACTACCACCGTCGAGAATTTCTCAATCATATCTTCAAGAAGCGTGTCTTCGACGATGTTAGTATTATCCTTGCCCTTGGATTTATCTTTATTCTCATTCTTGAGTTTGCGACAATCCTTGATCATGTGATCAGGTTTCCCACAGTAGTGGCAGTTCTTTTTTATTTTCTCAGTTGTTGGGGCCTTACCATCCTTCTGAAACTTTCAATTCTTGCTCGTGTTCTTGTCACGCCCCGAACCCCGGGCCCGTGACTGGTGCCCTACCTGGGCACCCCTCTACCTAACAACACAAGTAAACTGCGGAATTTAAATAACACCTCATTTTTTTTAAAACCAACGTACGTGCAAGGGCAAGGCCGACAAGGCTGCCATATAATATACATAATCAAAAGACACTACAATGTACATGAGTCCAATCCCACATATGAATACAGACTTAAGAGTTTTATCGAAATATGACGGACAAGGCCCCGCAGCACCATAACCGCATAAAAGCTCAGATCGAAAGAACTATACCAAAATGATAAACTCCCGAACAAACGGAGCTATCCAAAACTCGAAAGGTCCTACACTGCAGATCACCAAATCAGGTACCTAAACTGCAGATGAACGCAGCCTCGGGCGAGGTCAAGACGGGCATGTACCAAGTATGTGAAATGAAGTATCAGAATGAAATCATAATCTAAACAAAACAGAGACATGTATGATAGCCAACCTACTATACACAATACATAAGGTCATATCAAGTCGTGAGGCATGCCCTCAAAGTTATTACTAAAATATAACTACGGGTCTCACGCCCATAATATCAATCATGCCCGTGGAATCCTTCCTCACTGCCGGCAGTCCATGATATAATATAACACCAATAGGCATACATGAACACCAAGTCCCACTGTGTCCTAAAATCAGACGCTAAGTAGGAAAACGAACCACCGATCCACTGCATCATAAATCGACCGGCAAGTACGAAGCCAACTACTGTGATTCACCAAGGCTAACAATCGACGGGGCAAGTACGAAGCTAACTACGATTCAAATTGTTGCCACGAGATATGACCGGCAAGTGCGAAGCTATCTACCGAGCTTCACCGTATCAAATCGTGTAATAGAACTGACGGGGCAAGTACGAAGCCAACTACAGATTCACTGGCTAACAATCGACGGAGCAAGTACGAAGCTAACTACTGATCCAAACAAGGCTACTAAATCATGGAGGCCAATCCATGGAATAAAATATCCCACGCGGTCGATTGCCTTAATCCCACATCGTATAAGCATGACCACGGGTAATACAAATAAATCCGAATCTAACCCGCCTCGGTCACATGCCCTAATCCCACATCGTATAAGATGTCCACGAGTAATACAAATCATGGAAGCATACCCGTGAAATCCCACATCACCGTCGGTACGTCCAAGTAAACTTACAACAAGACAGCCGGCCCTCCAACCGAGAGTCGCGGCAACATAAAAATATAATACTTGCACTCAAAGGCTATCACTAGCACACATAGGCAAGTTCATAAAATCTTTAGACTTTCATTTTATAAACTCAAGGCACTTACGTTTTATATAAAAGAAATCGGGATTTTAACACTAAGTACTACGTACTTCCATTCTTTTAAAAGACTCATTTTTATATAAAACTCCAAGATACTAACACCCGTAGTATCAAGTCATGTCTATTTTTCAAACTAAGTTACTACATCTTTAGAAATTCATTTCAAGACTTGAAATGAAGTAACTTCTAATTTCACCACCTAGGCAACTCGTACCTATCAAAATAGACAACTTTCTTAACCCTCCATAAAGCCGTTATAACCAACTTCCCATAAAGCCGTTATAACCCTTTATGGTTTTTAGAAAAATTCATTCTTTTTTTAACCAAGAGACTTATACTTTTAAAACCAAGTATCACATACTTACAAATCAAGTTTCTTAACTTTCAAAATACTTCAAGTCTCTTAATACTTATAAAACAAGTTTCTTCTACTTTTAAACCTCAAGTAACTCACACCTTTAAAACAAGTTACTTCTCTTAAATCATGTCATTTCTCCTCTTTTAAAACAATTAAGTAAATCACTCATTTAACTCCCCTAAAGTCATTATAACAACCATTAGGTTTTGGAACTAAGGTACTAGCCAAAAGGTTTGGAAACCACTTCCTTTTCAAGACTCTATGTACTTTACGTAAAATACTTTCACTTTTGAGAATCCAAACTTCACTAAGGAAATGGATTATAACAACTTACAATTAAAACATCAAAGTACAATCAAGGAAGTATATAAAACAAATTCTATATTAGGCAATCCAAGTACAACCAAGGAATGGATCATTTAAGGAGTAGGACATACTTTCTTTAACTTAAGGAATCATGCTAGAAGAGGAGATAGTTCACATACCTTTTCGGCTTAATCCACAAGCTAAGTCGAACACTCCGCACGTAGAATTGTCAACCTAAAATGGTCACAACATGACTATCAATTCTAGTTTCTAACGTAGAGTAATACTAAGTATACGGTCTCTTATTCTACGGAAAATTGGGCAGCACCTCCTTTGTTTCTACATACTTTGCCACCTTTTTCAAGGCCGAATTCAATAACCAACACGCCACATTTAAGGCTCAAAACAACAACCAACCAAAGGGGATTACACGCCTTACAATACGTGTAAAATTCCGCCCCACAATTCATACGAAGTAGTTTGATATTTAAAGCCATTCTCGGCTATATAAACAACAACTCAAAGTCTTTTCCAATCCTTTTCAAAATCCAAGTTCTAAGGTCTAACATGTTATATAGTCATAAACAACTTCAACAACTACAATTTCCTTCTTATACAACATGCGATGACTCAAACTAATAATCAACTTGAATTGTAATCTTAAGGGCTAAACATGCTAGTTTTCGGATTAGGGTTCCAATAGCCAATACACTTATCAAACTTCATACTATATAACTCATGCTTGCTAATATCCACAACTACAATGATAAGTAAACTTAATCACTAAAACGACAAGAATTATACCTTTACAAGCCCTTAAAATTTCCAAGATTCAAAGTCGCTCCTTAGCAATTCTTAGCTCCTTTCCTTTACGCTCCAATCCGCTATTTGAAGCCTTTAGAAGTTCACAACCAACTTTTCTTCAATTTCCAATCCAAACATGGAAAACTACTTAGGTTTTCGCCTTGCGACTAACGTGAAAACGTCGTTTTTCCGAAATATTTCTATTGAGATATCCTTACAATACCCTTAGGGACCTTGGGTTTAAGTCTTGTGAATAATGGATCAAAACTACAAAATTTTTGTGTGGGAATAGGACCAAACCCGAGAGCACTTAAGTGAAGAACAACAATGTTGTGATTTTTCTAAGTGTTGGAGACTTAGTCTTGCACTAGTGTAGCATTTATAACACAATGGAGGGCTTAGATTAAAACACTTGTGGGCTAGGATGAAGAATAATTAATGTTAAGCCAAGTGGACAAGTTGACAAGTCAACAATCTCAAGCTAGCAAGACTTGATCTTCTACCATGGTCAATGACCATTTTACCCTTGCAATTTTCGACCAAGACCATGTGGGGGAGGTGCCACGTGTCTCCCTCCCATTCGTCCATAAAAATTCCAGAACCTCATGGGCCCCACAAAATGTAAAATTTCTGCAGGCCCCACATGACCAAATCAGAAAATAAATTTCCATAATGTTAATAAGTTCCATACTCTTCAAATAATACATTTTGAGAATCTAATTCTCCTCAACGAACACTTTTCCTTTCCGACGTTTCTAAGATTTTCCGAAAAACAACTCTTCCTATCGCACCAATTTTCAAGTCTTGATTCCTTACATACATTCTCTTATACATGTCCCGACTTACTGGGTGTAACATTCTTCCCCTTAGAAACATTCGCCCCGAATGTTCTTAGTCGCTGCCGTTATACAAACTCCGATAGTCTCTATACTCGCCTATCAATCAATACTCCACAAGCACCAACGACGCCGCATACGCCCACCACATAACATACGTAAACATATCAATGGACCTTCCGTCCATGTCCCTTCTCACAATACTCAAGGTTACGCTCTTCTCAAACACGGATCCTTAGAGGTTCCTTTATTCTCTCATCGGGTCATACTTTCTCGCATTTCAAAACTTATTTGAGCATACGCATAAAATTTCAAATATCGATTCTGCTTCTCCAATCCATGGAGTTATCACGACCATTCTCGGCCGCGACTAGTACCTTATCAGTACCACGCCGTATATGTCGAGAATAGCAAATGAACATACATAACACATAACTTTATGAAAAGGGTAAAACATCTCTGGCCAGCCGATAAGGCTGCCTTCCATAAACATACTTAAACAAAGTATAGTAATACAACCGTTCTTATAGCCCAAAACACATATGTGACCACGCACTTAAAGATAATAATCGTGATGGACAGGCCCCGCCATACCCCGAATGTACAAAATACCTATAGCATCGTGAATATCCGCACTAATAAACAAGCTCCGAGGAACGGAGCTTCACACCGAATAGTTGATCCTAAGAATGAGGATCCACACCGCTAATTCTTACCGCAGATGAACGCAGCCCCGGAGAAGGGGTCAAGACACAATATGTACCAAGTATGTAAAGCCGAAAATATCAGAATAATAATATCATAAGTCTAAAAGTAAGCCGAGTCATGGAGACAATCAAAATACCTTTTATCAGGCCTTACTAACAATGAGAGTGACATATATATATATATAATCGCATAAAATAGGGCCTTAGGATCAAAACAGGGTACCTCGACCTAAGTATCAATAATCACCCCAACTCCTGGTACTATTTCACCAGCATAGTCCCGGGACCCGCATTGAGGTATTCATCGTGATAGGTCAGACTACCGCACGGGACTATTTCACCCGCATAAGCCCATAAGGACTCACACGAGGTATTCCTCATCGCGGGTAGCAAATCCACTAACAGTGGTATAACGATCTGGGACTTACCTCGATATACTCTTACCCCGGCGATGGTATAACGATCTGGGGCTTGCCTCGATATACTCTTACAATCAAGAATGTGGTATGACGATCTTGGGCTTGCCTCGACATACTCTTACCCCGAGAAGGTATAACGATCTTGGGGCTTGCCTCGATATACTCTTACCCTAGCTCAAACCACATCATATCATAATCATAAATAAGTTAAGAAAACTTATAACCTCTTATTAGTCTTGTTCATATACCCTCTCATTTTAGTTTACTTAAGGCACTTAATCATATCTTTAAGAAAAAGGAAACCGGGAATTTAACCCAAGTACTACATACTTCAACTCTTTTAAAGGTGACTCTTCTTTGTACATAAAGACCTTTGGGCAATTGATGCCTTAAAATCAATTTGCCTCTTCATATACTTATCTTACTTAGAGTAAATCTCTTCTCGTTAACCTTTTATGAAGCTAATAAACCAACTTCCCATAAAGTTGTTATATTAACTCTACACTTTAGTAAAATCATACTTTTCCCCTAACCAAGGGACTTATACATTCTTAAAATTAAACAAGTCATTATATACTTAAAACAAGTAAGAGTACCAAATCTTGTACGTCTACCGTACTACATAGTTTCATCTATTCATGCTCAAGAGATAGGAAAACTTCACATACCTCTTTGGTCAATCCACTTGCTAGGCTCAACTACCGCAAGCAATATCTCAACCTATAATAATCATGATACGTTTATTAACCTCTAATCTCAATGTAGAACAATCCAAGTTCAAAGTCACTAAATTCTATGGAAAATCGCAGATTTTCTTTGTTTCTACTCACTTTGCCACCTTTCTCAAGGCCGAATTTATCATCCAAACGCCACATTTAAGGCTCAACAATCCAACATTTCAGCGGGATTACACACCTAAACTCGTGTGTAAAATTCGCCCCATAAGTTACAAATAATTCACTTAACAATTCTAAGGTAGTTTTTAGGCTACAACATGCTCATAATCTCTTCTTAACCCATATTTAATATCCAAACCACATTTCTAGCAAGCACAGACTCTAAGAGCATTATTTACTACCACAAGTTCTTTCTTCTTAACATGCAACATTACAAACTAATTATAAAGGAAGAATCATTACCTTAGAGCTTTAGCCAATTTTATTCCAAATATTTTGCTAGCTTCCTTGCCAAGAATACCACCACAAGCTTCCTTCTTGTTCTTAACTTTTCAGATTTTTCTTAGGCTCGATTTCCTTTGGAATTGTAGAGAGAAGGATGAGCTGATGTGAGAGAGAGGGAGAGGATTGAGAGATGCCCACGTCTTCAAGACTTGGTCAATAGAACGCATGCAAGCCCAAACAGATCGGGGGGGGGACACGTGTCACCCTCCCATGCCCTTTTTAAAAGAGAAAACAGACTTTCCTAAGTTTTTCCGCCTAAAATCTCGCTTCAGGCCACACTGAAACCTCCGCAGCCTCTCAACTTCCCGCGCTGCCTCAATCTGAGCCATGCGCTGAAACTTCAGCGACCATTCTTCAGCACCGCTGCCTCGCATTCGCGCCGCTGCCTCGCGCTTTGTCCAAACACATTCTGTCCGATCACAAGACTGAACTTGTAACTCTCATAACTTTCTACTCCGACGTCCTATCGACGAACGGTTGGTTGCGTTGGAATCTAGACTCAACGAACTACGCCCTAGGCCTTTGAAACACTTAGGAACTCTCAATGTACCGGGTCATAACCTGCTTCAAAGTTGACTAAAACCCGTCCGGAACAACCCGTCAACCTATCCTTTGAAAGTTTTAAGTCTTACATGCTTTCGTACGCTCTCATACGTAGGGTCAGAACTATGGGGTATAACATTCTCCCCACCCCCCTTATAAACATTCATCCCGAATGTTCCTTCTAGGCTTACTCAAATCACAACATCGACATAGACCCTCTTAAATATTCTTTTGCAAAAGAAGCTCCACGAGCCACAACATACTTAAGCGTAATTACTAAATCAAAACTAACAAGAAGGAAAGTAGGTTACCTGGAGGTATAGGGAATAAGTGAGGATACTTCTTCATCATGTCATCCTCTGCTTCCCACGTCATTTCCTCCCTGTTCTCGTTCCGCCATAAGACCTTGACTAAGCCACGCTCTTCGTCCGGTCGCCTAACCCGATGATCGAGTATAGCTATGGACTCTCCTCATACGATAACTCCTCCGCTACTTGGACATCATGAATCAGTGCACTCTAGATGGATCTCCAACACATTTCCGCAATATAGACACATGAAAATCGATGCACCGCCCAAATCGGACGGAAGATCTAACTCATAGTAACCTTGCCTACCCTACGACAACTGATAAGGCCCAATGTACTGGGCTAAGTTTCCCTTTTTCCAAATCTCATCACGCCTTCACGGGCGTACCTTTAGAAAACCCAATCATCTATCTCAAATTCCAAGTGTCGACGCCGATGATCCGTGATACGACTTCGCCGACTCGAGCAGCCAACAACCGCCTCCCGATAAGCTTCACCTTATCCATCGCCACAACCGTGTCCGCCCGACTAATCAACTTCTCCCACCTCGAACCAAATTTATCGCGACCGCACTTCCTCCCATATAAGGCATCATAAGGCGCCATCCAATACTAGAGTGATAGCCGTTGTTATAAGAAAACTCCACAAGAGGTAAATGATCCTCCCACACCCTCGAAATCAGAACACAAGCCCGCAACATATCCTCGTTGTTCGATAAGGCGCCGCTCGCCTGCCGGCCCGAGGATGAAACGCCAGACTAAGACTCACCGGTCCCTAATCCTTCAAAAGACCTCCGTAAGTTAGCCAGAACCGCTCTCTGCGGAAATAATCGATACTGCACTCCGCAGCCTCACAATCTCCCGATATACATCAGCATAATCTCGCCAAAAAGTCGCCCCGACCGGAAGGAAATGGGCTGATTTCACAACGGCCGACGATAACCCAAATGGAATCATGCTTCCTCTGAGTGGAAGGTAACCCTGTAATAAAATCCATATTTACCACCTTCCACTTCCAAGTCGGAATATCAATAGCTCGCAAATGCCCACCGGCTTCGTGCTCAACTTGACTCGCTGCAATTCGGGAATCGTGCTACGAACTCGCAACGTCCCTCTTTAGGCCATCCCACCAATACACGCATCTGAGGTCATGATACATCTTAGTCGACCCCGGATGAATGGAATAACGAGCACTGTGTGCCTCCCGTAACTCGCCGACGGTCTCGCTACATCGGAACACACAACCGCCTCAAATCTTAGCACCCCATCAAAGCTACCTCAAATAGACTTCTTCTCAACAAGCATCTCTGCATCGCATCAAAATCGATCCTCATACTGTCGCCTCTTCACCTCCTCGACGATAGAAGACTCGCAACCTCTCGAACCCGAATTCCATCACTATCGATCAACCAAACGAACCCCAAGGCTCATAGTCGATGCAACTCTCTGACCATACTCTTCTCGGTCAGACATCGCATGCACTACCCATCGACCGCGACTGGGCGGCATCCGCAACTACATCGCCTTCCCCGGGTGGTATAGAATATCAACATCGTAATCCTTGGCAGCTCCAACCACCGCCTCGCCGCAAGTTCAGCTCCTCCGGTGAAGATATACCGAGACTTGTGGTTCCGTGTAAATGTCCACATGAACTCCATATAAAAATAATGCCTCCAGATCTTCAAGGCACGATCACCGCCGCTAACCCAAGTCACGCGCGATAGTTCTTCTCATGCTTCCTAAGCCGCCGATGCATAAGCTATAACCTTGCCGCGTCGCATCAAGACGCACTCCAAGCCCGACACCGACGCCACAATAAACCACATATCCATCTAAGCCCTCCAAGAGTAAGAACCGGCTGCCAACTTCTCCTTTAGCAATCGGAAACTTTCTCACAAGTATCCGTCCATCTAACATAGCCGCTTTCCGAGTCACTTTAGTCAAAGGTGCCAAATAGAAGCAAACTTTTCTACAAACCTCCGATAATAACTCGCTGTGCCCAAAAGTCGCACTCGCCTGCCAGTAGTGGTCCGCCAAGTCTGATCGCCTCAATCTTAGTCAGACGACCAATACCATCGCCCCGATAACATGCCCTAAGAAAGCCACCGGCTAACCGTAACTCGCATTTGAGAACTTGGCATACAATCGCCGGCCTCGAGGACTCCCAATACCGCCTCAAACGCTCAGATGCTCCTCGCTCACGCGAATATACCAAGATATCATCAATGAAAACTATAACGAACATATCCAAGAATGGCTCGAACACCCTATTCATCAAATCCATGAATATCACTGGGCATTGGTCAAACCGAAAGACATCACCTCGAACTCATGGCCCATACCGGTCCCGAATGCGCCTGGATATCCGCTTCTAACTCGCACTGATGGTAACTGCATCACAGTCTATCTTGAAAAACACCTTGCACTCGCAATCGGGTCAAACAAATCATCAATCCTAGGGAGGATATCTGCTTTGATAGTTACCTTGTTCACCGTCAGAATCATACAGACGCGCATGGCCCCATCCTTCTTATTTACAAATAACACCGGCGCTCCTGCGAGAAACACTTGCCCGATAAAGCCTTTCTCCAATAAGTCTTTCACTGGTCTTTCAATTCCTTCAACTCGCAAAGCCATCCTCGTATGGCGGAATAGATATCTACGAGTATCCGCGCCAAATCAATGCAAAACTCAATCTCCTCTCGTGAGGATACCCAAAGCTCATCCGGGAATACGTCTGAAACTCTCTAACGACGATCGATGAAGGTCCGGATCTCACCTCGTCGAATACCCAACCATGTGGTAGATATACCCTTCGCACCATCTTCCTAGCCTTGAGGTAAGAAATAAACTTACCCTTGGCGACGCAAAGATTCCCTTCCACTGGCAACCGGCCACGAAACCGAACCGAACTAATCTCTCTCATACCCACATTGGCATAGCAAGATGCTAGCCAATCCATACCCATAATCACGCCAAAGTCCGTCATATCCAACTCTATCAAGTCGCCAGAGTCCGACGACTATCTATAGTCACAGTGGCAAGCCTTATACACTCGCCGCCTACCATCAATCACCATCAGCGTAGCCACCTCAAAAGGTCTTATGGACTCGCTCATCCCTATTCTACCGCAATATGAGGAGATATGTAGGACAAGGTAGAACTTGGATCTATCAAAGCATATACATCACAAAGAAGAAACCAATAATGTACCGTGACGACATCCGTGACGCCCCGTCCCGCTTACCGACATAAGATAGATGCGCTCGAGGACCGCTAGAATCGAACCCCTACCACGACCTCTCGCCGCGCCCGCCGCCCATAGTACTCGCTCCGGGCGCCTAACCATCAAGACGAAGATCCAAAGAATGTACTTCGCCGGCTGAACTGCACGCTCCCGCCGCCTAAGGACGGACAATCCTTCGATGGCCCCGCCGCCACAAGAGTAACACGCCTCAACCCATACGGCACTTCGCCGGACGAGACCTACCGCATCAAACGCACCGAGACGCTGGTGGCCTCGACAGATGGTCCTCGCTTCGAAACTCAAGTCCCGAGCTCGACCGCCTCGAATAACCTCGCTGACGCACTCCCGCCGAAATCGAGAAGGAGCACTCGCGGCCTGGCCGAATGTGACCTAGTTCGCCGAGGCCGCCGCCAAAATCGCCTCGGGAACTCGCCCTGCCGCCTTGGCCGCCCAAATCTAGATGATCCCGCTCTCTCGCCTCAATCCTCGCGTATGCTCGCATCTCCGCAATATCCATCCTCGTCAAGAGCCACTCCTAAGCAAGCAGTAATCATGTGACGGTCTAGCCCCATCACGTATCTATGAACCCTGTCTGCCATGTCTGCTACGATGGTGTGCGCATATCTGGCCAAGGAGTCAAACTCCAGGCTGTACTCCCTGATAGTCCTCCCGTCCTGTCTCAAGGTCAAGAACCTATCTACGCGGGCTCTCCTCACCTCAGGAGGTAAGAAATGGTCTAGGAACGCCTCTGTGAACTCCTCCCAAACACCGGAAGCGGCATCATCACCCTCGAAAACACCCATGACTCAAACCGCTCAACGCAATATCGCTGCGAACCGTAAGCAGTTTCAGTAGAATGCACTCGGCCTCCGATGCCCTAAGCACTGCATGGTCCGTGAATCGCCGACAAACTCCTCGCGGATCCTCCTCAAATCTCGAACCATAGAACTCGTGGGTGACAACTCAGAAATCCCGAATCCAGAATCGCTTGGCCAGGTTAGCCGCCGCTTCGCTTGCGCCGACCGCCACTACGCTGGTCAAGAATCAACTGCTCTCGTAATCTCTGTGACTCGGACTCGATCGGGACCGAGGCTCCGGCATCGGTCTCGTGAGCCGCCCACGCCGCCGAATTGCTGAGGTCGGGCGACGACGTGGAACTCGCCGCTCTAAACATCATCTCGTAAGGATCGGGCTCGTGCCTCGTGATTCTCTGCCCCACTAGCAGCCTCCCTACGCTTTGCTCTTCTCGCCGCGCCAGTGCCTTGCGCGAGGCATAATCGATACATAAAGGGAAACATCGAGGAGATTCAACCTATAACTCACTCTATTGCACGATCTAGAGTGAAAGAATGGAAACCAATCCTAAATATCCTGCACTCCTCGATTATAGACGTGCACGATGACACCGATAATCAAGACTTACTAGACACTCAGATGTGGACACTTTCCGAGTACTAATCGCCTCGATACCACTTTTGTCACGACCTACTCGGCCGCGACTAGTACCTCATCGTACCGCCGTATATGTCGAGAATAGCAATGAACATACATAACACATAACTTTATGGTGCGGTAAACATCTCCGCCACCGATAAGGCCGCTTCCATAAACATACTTAAACAAAGTATAGTAATACAACTGGTTCTTATAGCCCAAAACACATATGTGACCACGCACTTAAAGATAACAATCGTATGACAGTGGCCCCGCCATACCCTGAATGTACAAAATACCTATAGCATCGTGGAATATCCGCACTCAATAAACAAGCTTCCGAGGAATGGAGCTTCGACACCGAATGCTGATCCTAAGAATGAGGATCCACACCGCTACTTACTCATGCATAACGCAGCCCGAGGAAGGGTCGACACAATATGTACCAAGTATGTAAAGTCGAAAATACCGTAATAATGATATCATAAGTCTAAAAGTAAGCCGAGTCATGGGAGACAATCAAAATACCTTTTATCAGGCCTTACTAACAATGAGAGTGACAAGTATATATATATATAATCGCATAAAATAGGGGCCTTAGGATCAAAACAGGTACCTCGCCTGTAGTATCAATAAGCACCCCTACTCCTCGACTATTTCACCCGCACAGTCCCGGACCCGCATGAGGTATTCCTCGAATAGGTCAGACTACCGCACGGGACTATTTCACCCGCATAAGCCCATAAGGACTCGCATGAGGTATTCCTCGTCGTGGGTAGCAAATCCACTAATGTGGTATAACGATCTGGGACTTACCTCGGATATACTCTTACCTCAGGCGGATGGTATAACGATCTTGGGGCTTGCCCCTCAGATATACTCTTACACTGAAGAAGGTGGTATGACGATCTTGGGGCTTGCCCCTCAGACATACTCTTACCCTGGAGAAGGTGGTATAACGATCTTGGGGCTTGCCCCTCAGATATACTCTTACCCTAGCTCAAACTGTCATCATATCATAATCATAAATAAGTTAAGAAAACTTATAACCTCTTATTAGTCTTGTTCATATACCCTCTCATTTTAGTTTACTTAAGGCACTTAATCATATCTTTAAGAAAAAGGAAACCGGGAATTTAACCCAAGTACTACATACTTCAACTCTTTTAAAGGTGACTCTTCTTTGTACATAAAAACCTTTGGGCAATTGATGCCTTAAAATCAATTTGCCTCTTCATATACTTATCTTACTTAGAGTAAATCTCTTCTCGTTAACCTTTTATGAAGCTAATAAACCAACTTCCCATAAAGTTGTTATATTAACTCTACACTTTAGTAAAATCATACTTTTCCCCTAACCAAGGGACTTATACATTATTAAAACGAAACAAGTCATTATATACTTAAAACAAGTAAGAGTACCAAATCTTGTACGTCTACCGTACTACATAGTTTCATCTATTCATGCTCAAGAGATTGGAAAACTTCACATACCTCTTTGGTCAATCCACTTGCTAGGCTCAACTACCGCAAGTAATATCTCAACCTATAATAATCATGATACGTTTATTAACCTCTAATCTCAATGTAGAACAATCCAAGTTCAAAGTCACTAAATTCTATGGAAAATTGGGCAGCATTTCCTTTGTTTCTACTCACTTTGCCACCTTTCTCAAGGCCGAATTTATCATCCAAACGCCACATTTAAGGCTCAACAATCCAACATTTCAAAGGGGATTACACACCTAAACTTGGGTGTGTAAAATTCTGCCCCATAAGTTACAACAATTCACTTAACAATTCTAAGGTAGTTTTTAGGCTACAACATGCTCATAATCTCTTCTTAACCCATCTTTCATATCCAAACCACATTTCTAGCATGCAATGACTCTAAGAGCATTATTTACTACCACAAGTTCTTTCTTCTTAACATGCAACATTACAAACTAATTATAAAGGAAGAATCATTACCTTAGAGCTTTAGCCAATTTTATTCCAAATATTTTGCTAGCTTCCTTGCCAAGAATACCACCACAAGCTTCCTTCTTGTTCTTAACTTTTCAGATTTTTCTTAGGCTTGGATTTCCTTTGGAATTGTAGAGAGAAGGAGAAGCTGATTTTAGAGAGAGGGAGAGGTTTGAGAGATGACCAAGTCTTCAAGACTTGGTCAATATAAGGCATGCAAGAAAAATCAGATGGGGGGGGGGACACTTGTCACCCTCCCATGCCCTTTTTAAAAGAGAAAACAGACTTTCCTATGTTTTTCCGCCCAAAAATCCCGCCTCGGCGCCGCTGCGCTGAAACCTCCGCATCCTCTCTGAACTTCCGCGTGGCCTGAACTCAGCGCGGCCACTGCAACTTCAGCGACTTCAAGATTTCGTAGCCATGCCTCGTCGCTTTGTCCGAAACACATTTCTGTCCGACTGCGCACTGAACTTGTAACTCTCATAACTTTTTACTCCGACGACCTATCGACGAACGGTTGGTTGCGTTGGAATCTAGACTCAACGAACTACGCCCTAGGCCTTTGAAACACTTAGGAACTCTCAATGTACCGGGTTATAACCCGCTTCAAAGTTGACTAAAACCCGTCCGGAACAACCCGTCAACCTATCCTTTGAAAGTTTTAAGTCTTACATTCTTTCGTACGCTCTCATACATAGGGTCAGAACTATGGGGTATAACAGTTACTATCCAATCTTGGCCATTATGCTACTTGAATTTCCGCTAAGGCTCTTCTCGGTCCTTACGACCTGATTCCGGTGGAACGCGTCCACAAATTCGTACAACAATTAAATAAACTTGGGCCTTGCATCCTCGTGACCCTATCATATCGCGGGACCATATCTAATTGACATCACCCCATTCCATACTATCGGTTGACCCGAAATTAGTCCATAACCCGACCCATCGTCATACTTAACTTCTCATTCTTAGTCTGGAATAAATTTCTCTCTTATCTCAAGGTATTTCTCACCCTATCCCCCTATTCACTAGAGGTTCGTCACATAAGCCAAAGTATTTCTACTGTACATTCTTCCCTATTGGTCTTACACTTATTATGGGGTAACTACAACTTGTGAACTCTACACAACTATAGTCTTAGTTCACTTACCATTCTTGTCAACATTCTTAACTTTTCACTTTACTAATCAAAGTATCCCTACCTCTGGGGGTACTATCACTTACAACTGCTAGCAACAAAGGGAAAACATATATGCTAGGGCGAAATCTGAATCTATCAATGCACGTATGATTCAAAAGAATCGAGATATACCTGTAACCCCACGCGATGTTGCCTCCTGATCCTGTCCAGTAGTCACGTCATCTATGCGGTTCGAAGGATCGCCAGAACTATAAACTCCACCCTGACCTCTACCACGACTGGCTGACATCTGAACACCGCCTGGGACGACAACATTGTGGAGGAAAGGGAACCAACCATCGGCCTCATAGGCTGAGACACCCCACCGGTGCTCTTTCTAAAAGGACACACCCTCAGTACATGGCCCGGACGACCAAAATAAAAACAAACACCTGTTCCATAACGACATTTCCCCATATGACGCTTACATCTAAACACCGAGGAATAAGCGGCCTCGATCGAAAACTCTCGCTCCTCTGAGAACCTCGACCCCTGGAGCTTGGACCGACTCCTAAATACCTTGTGGGGTCCAATATCCCACCTGTGAGATGCGGGGGTATGTACTGGGTAGGCTGGGACGAATATCTCACTCGCTGCTGAGGTAGCTCGTCCAAAAACTCACCGGGATAACCAACCGGTCTAGCCCTCTTACGCTGATTCCCGTGTTGGCCCTCTACCCTGTGTACACCTGTCTGTACTGGCCGAATAACCTCCTGCTGATGAAACTGTAGCACCGCTATCTTGGTCAATAACATAACTGCTTCCCTCATGACCCTATAGTCTTCTCTAATCGAGAAACCGGAGGCTCGTGTGAGGTCTCAAAACTCAGCAAGAACTCGCCGACTGCGGCACAATATCCGCTATACCGTGGGCATGAGCCCTATCAACTCTCTGAGTCTGACTGGTAGCTCCCGCTACTCCTTTGCCCTTCTGGGTGACTGTTGCACTCCTTGGAGGCATAGTTGTAACACAAAAATACGTCAGAGAGGAATTATCTTAACAACACAGCTCTATGGCACGATCTCAGAGTGAGAAGAATAGAAACCAACTCCTAAATGTCCTGTAGCCTCCTGTTTATGGGTGTGGCGCGCAACACACCGATAATCAAGACTCTACTAGACACTGCAGTAGACATTCAGGACCGATCGCTTCGATACCACTGCATCACGCCCGAACCTCGGGCAGTGGTAGTGCCTACCCGCACCCTCTACCTAACAACACAAGTAAAGCTGCGAATTTAAATAACACCTCTTTTTTTTTAAAACCAACGACGTCGTGCGGCAAGGCCGACAAAGCCGCCATATAATATACATAATCAAAGGACACTACATCGTACATGAGTCCAATCACATATGAATACAGCACCTCTAAGAGTTTTATCAAATATGACGATAAGGCCCCATGCATCATAACCGTACAAAAGCACATCTTGAAAGAACTATACCAAAATGATAAACTCTGAACAAATGGAGCTATCCAAAACTCTGGCGGTCCTACACTGCAGATCACCAAATCAAGGTACCTAAACTGCGGCGTAACGCAGCCCGAAGGAGGTCAAGACGAAGAATGTACCAAGTATGTGAAAGATGCTTGTAATGAAATCATAACAGTCTAAACAAAACATGAGACATGTATGATAGCCAACCTACGACACAATACATGCGATCATATCAAGTCGTGGACGCGTGCCTCAAAGTCATTACTAAAATATAACCATGGGTCTCACGCCCGTAATATCAATCATGCCTGGAATCCTTCCTCATCGCCGATCCATGATATAATATAACACCAATAGGCATACATGAACACCAAGTCCCACTGTGTCCTAAAAAGCATGCCAAGTAGGAAAATGAACCACGGATCCGGCTGCATCATAAAGCGGCGGGCAAGTACGAAAGCCAACTACGAGATCCAAGGCGTCAACAATCGATGGGGCAAGTACGAAGCTAACTACGAGATCCACTGTCGTCACGAGATATGACCGGGCAAGTGCGAAGCTATCTACCGCAGCCTACCGTTCAAATCGTAATAGAACCGACGCGGGGCAACGAAAGCCAACTACGAGATCGGCTGCGTCGACAATCGACGGGAAAGTACGAAATCTAACTACGGATCACTGCGTCACTAAATCTCATGGAGGGCCAATCCATGGAATAAAATATCCCACGTGGTCGCATGCCCCGGAATCCCACATCGTATAAGCATGACCATGGGGTAATACAAAAAAATCCGGGAATCTAACCCGCCTCCTGGTCACATGCCCCGAAATCCCACATCGTATAAGCATGTCCAAGGAGTAATACAAATAATGGAAGCATACCCGTAAAATCCCACATCACCGTCGGTACGTTCAAGTAAACTTACAACAAGACAGCCGACCCTCCAACCGAGAGTCGCGGCAGCATAAAAATATAATACTTGCATTCAAAGGCTATCACCAGCACATATAGGCAAGTTCATAAAATCTTTAGACTTTCATTTTATAAACTCAAGGCACTTACGTTTTATATAAAAGAAATCGGGATTTTAACACTAAGTACTACGTACTTCCATTCTTTTCAAAAGACTCATTTTTATATAAAACTCCAAGATACTAACACCCGTAGTATCAAGGCATGTCTATTTTTCAAACTAAGTTACTACATCTTTAGAAATTCATTTCAAGACTTGAAATGAAGTAACTTCTAATTTCACCACCTAGGCAACTCGTACCTATCAAAATAGACAACTTTCTTAACCCTCCATAAAGCCGTTATAACCAACTTCCCATAAAGCCGTTATAACCCTTTATGGTTTTTAGACAAATTCATTCTTTTTATAACCAAGAGACTTATACTTTTAAAACCAAGTATCACATACTTACAAATCAAGTTTCTTAACTTTCAAAATACTTCAAGTCTCTTAATATTTATAAAACAAGTTTCTTCTACTTTTAAACCTCAAGTAACTCACACCTTTAAAACAAGTTACTTCTCTTAAATCATGTCATTTCTCCTCTTTTAAAACAATTAAGTAAATCACTCCTTTAACTCCCCTAAAGTCATTATAACAACCATTAGGTTTTGGAACTATGGTGTTACACCCCGTAACTCCAGGACATGTTTAAGAGAATGTACGTAAGGAACTCAAGACTTGAATAGGGTACGAAAGGAAGAATTGTTTTTCCGACGGAAAATCTTCCGAACGTCGGGAAGGAGAAATGTTCGTTGGTGAGAATTAGATTCTCAAAATGCATTAATTGAAGAGTATGAAACTTATTATCATTATGGAAATTTAATCTTACGGATTTGGTCACGTGGGGCCCACCCGGGGAATTTTACGTTTTGTGGGACCCACGAGGGTTACGGAATTTTTATGGACGAATGGGATGGCGACACGTGGAACCCCCCACATTGGTCTTGGACGAAATTGATGCAAGGGCAAAATGGTCATTGACCATTGAAGAAGATTAGTCTTGCTAGCATGATATTATTGACCAAAGTCAACTTGCCACTTGTGTATGATCCAAGTGCTTTTCATCCTAGCCACCCATATGTGAATATCTTGACCCTCCATTGTTTTATATATACACAACTAGTAGCAAGACTTGTCTTCAACACTTAGAAAAAAAATGAGAAAGCTTTGTACACTAAAGGTTGCTCTCGGCTTTGTGGCCTTTTGGAAGACAAAATTTTGCAATTTTGGTTCTTTATTCACAAGACTTTAACCCAAGGTCCCTAAGGGTATTGTAAGGATATCTCAATAGAAAGATTTTGGAAAAACGGCGTTTTCACGTTAGTCACAAGGCGGAAACCTAAGGCATTTTCATAGGTTTTGATTGGAAATGGAAGAGAAGTTGGTTGTGAGCTTCTAAAGGCTTCAAATAGAAGATTGGAGCGTAAAGGAAAGGATCTAAGAATTGCTAAGGAGCGACTTTGAATCTTGGAAATTTTAAGGGCTTGTAAAGGTATAATTCTTGTCGTTTTAGTAATTGAGATTACTTATTGTTGTAGCTATGGATATTTGCAAGCATGAGATATTTATATTATGAAGTTGATAAGTGTTAGGGATATTGGAACCCTAATCCGAAAACTAGCATGTTTAACCCTTAAGATTTCAATTCAAGTTGATTATTAGTTTAAGTCGTCGCATGTTATATAAGGAAGGAATTATAGTTGTTGAAGTTGTTATGACTATATAACATGTTAGACCTAAGATTTTGGATTAAAAAAATTGGAAAAGACTTTGAGTTGTTGTTTATGTTAGCCGAGAATGGCTTTAATTATGGAGCTAGTTTCGTATTAATTTGTGGGGCAGAATTTTACACGTCCTGTTAAGGCGTGTAATCCCCTTTGGTTAGCTGAATTGTTGGGCCTTAAATGTGGCGTGTTTGGTTATTGTATTCGGCCTTGAAAAAAGTGGCAAAGTATGTAGAAACAAAGGAAGTGCTGTCCGATTTTCCGTAGAATTTAGTGACTTTGCACTTAGAATATTCTACGTTCGAAGCTAGAGGTTAATGGACGTGTTATGGCCATTATAGGTTGAAGTACTAAGTATAGCGTATTCTACTTGAAGGATGGAATAGCTATCAAGGTTGAAGTACTTCGGAGCATTTTGCTATTTGTCGATAATCGTCGCGAGGTATGTGAACCTCTTCCTTCTTTTGACATTATTCTATGTATGGAATATACATGTAGTACTATTTCATGATTCCTTCTACTCTTAGAAGTTAAGAAGTATGTATGTTGATTTACTCTACGTAAAGGTTATGTCTAAGATATCCTAAATTCTTACCAAGTCTTATGGGAGATGTTGGTAAGAGTCGTTAAGAGGTATTTGGAGCCAAGTTGACTTGGCTAAGTTACGGCACAAATGAGAATAAGTATCGAACAAGCCACCGCAGCGTTAATAAAGGAAAATGTAATGGCAATCAATTAAGTTAAAATGAGTAGAATTCTCCATCTGCATAGAAGCTAAGATAAGACAAAATTGTATTACATTTTCTAGATCAAAGCTACTTGATTAAAATCGTTATAAATAAGTATAACCTATTCACACATATAAGGCATATGTTGCTTAATTTAAAGAGTTTACGTTATGAAGTGTTAAGACTATGAACTACGAAACTTGATTCTAAAAGATAAGAGACTTGAAGTATTTTGAAAGTATACGATACTTGGTTTTCGAAAGTATAAGTCTCTTGGTTATAAAAAGAATGTATTTGCCTAAGTATAAAGTTAGTATAACGACTTTATGGGAAGTGGGTTATAATAGCTTTATGGAAAGTTAAAAGAGTGGTTTACTCTAAGTAATGATAAATGTTTTGAAATAAAGAAAGGCAAATGGATTTAAAAGCATCAATTGCTTAAGTTTTAAGGAAAGAAGTCACTTGATTTAGAAGCCGAAAAATGTATTTCTAAAAGTGTAGTGACTTAGGTAAAATGTAAACAAGCCTTGATACTACGGGTGTTAGTATCTTGGGGTTTTATATGAAAATGAGTCTTTTGAAAAGAATGTAAGCACGTAGTACTTTGGGTTAAATTCCTGGATTTTTATGTGTGAAACGAAAGTGCCATGAGTTTATAAAAATGGAAGTCTAAAGGTTTAATGAACTTGCCTATGTTTGCTGGTGATAGCTTTGAGTACAGGTATTATATGTTTACGTTGTCGTGACTCTCAGTTGGAGGACCGGCTGTCTTGTTGTAAGTTTACTTGACGCGTCAAGCGGTGATGTGGATTCCACGGGTATGCTTCCATTATGATTGATCCTTGGACACGCTTATACAATGTGGGATTCCGGCATGTGACCGGAGGCGGGTTAGATTCGGTTGTTTTATTACCCATGGCCATGCTTATACGATGAGGATTAGGCATGCGACCATGCTATGCGACTATTACTCCACGGGCTAGCTCCCATGAAGACATGTACCCATGATGAGGATTCCGGCATGTTATATTATTACTCCATGGGCTAGCTCCCACGAAGACCTGCGCCTACGATGAGGGATTCCGATGGCTCGTTATGGCCATGCTTATACGAGGAGGGATTCCGGGGCATGCGGCCACGTTATATATATATATATATATATATATGTTGTATATGTGTACGCCGACAGTGAGGAAGGATGCCACGGGCGCGTCACATGGTTATATTTTACACCTACGCCTGTCGGCGGATGTGAGATTCCACGCGGGGAGATATATATATGTATTGTGTATGTATGCGGTACGGCGGAGGTAGGATGCCACGCGCGTCACATGGTTATATGTTACACTTATGGTACCGGCGGTGATGGGGATTCCACGCACGCTTTGATATTTGTGTGACTTGATCGCGTCCCAGATTGGGCCGGGTAGTATATGCGCCCCTCCATAAAGGGCCGGATTATGTTATGAAAGATAAGTAAGTTATATGGTAATGAACTTAAAGATTTCTCCTAAGTATGTACGTAAGATTTTGCTATAACTCTTAATGGAATGGAAAAGATAATGATGTGCAATTAAGTTCATGAGTGTTAATGACACGGCAGGATCTGGTATGTATTTTTATACTTGCCTGTCATTCTTTTATCTGATTATGATGCATTTCAGTACTTTATTTCGCTCCATATTCGCACTGTTATATCGACTTCTTCGGCCGCGTCATGTCCGCAGTTTAGGTACGATTGTGGATCCGCGAGCTTAGGATCCTGGTTCAGCATTTTAAGATAGCTCCAATGTTCCGGAGTTGTCATGGCTATGTACATTCAGGGGTACGACGGGGCCTTGTCCCGTCATAGTATTTGTTAAAATCTTAGAGGTATGTATTCATCTGTGGGCTGGACTGGCTAGAGTTGTTTTTTTTACATTGTTAAACCGTGTAGACCCTTTCGGGTAATTGTTATGGTTATGGCAGCCTTATCGTCTTGGCCTTGGTTTTTAGTTTAAAAAAAAGTGTGTTATTTAGCTTCCGCAGTTTATTATGTTGTATGATTTGAAGGGTGCCCATGTAGGGCATCAGTCGCGGCCCGGGGTCGGGTCGTGACATAAGGTACTAGCCAAAAGGTTTGGAAACCACTTCTTTTTCAAGACTCTATGTACTTTAAGTAAAATACTTTCACTTTTGAGAATCCAAACTTCACTAAGGAAATGGATTATAACAACTTACAATTAAAACATCAAAGTACAATCAAGGAAGTATATAGAACAAATTCTATATTAGGCAATCCAAGTACAACCAAGGAATGGATCATTTAAGGAGTAGGACATACTTTCTTTAACTTAAGGAATCATGCTAGAAGAGGAGATAGTTCACATACCTTTTCGGCTTAATCCACAAGCTAAGTCGAACACTCCGCACGTAGAATTGTCAACCTAAAATGGTCACAACATGACTATCAATTCTAGTTTCTAACGTAGAGTAATACTAAGTATACGGTCTCTTATTCTACGGAAAATTGGGCAGCACCTCCTTTGTTTCTACATACTTTGCCACCTTTTTCAAGGCCGAATTCAATAACCAACACGCCACATTTAAGGCTCAAAACAACAACCAACCAAAGGGGATTATAATTGTTATGGTTATGGCAGCCTTATCGTCTTGGCCTTGGTTTTTAGTTTAAAAAAAAGTGTGTTATTTAGCTTCCGCAGTTTATTATGTTGTATGATTTGAAGGGTGCCCATGTAGGGCATCAGTCGCGGCCCGGGGTCGGGTCGTGACATAAGGTACTAGCCAAAAGGTTTGGAAACCACTTCTTTTTCAAGACTCTATGTACTTTAAGTAAAATACTTTCACTTTTGAGAATCCAAACTTCACTAAGGAAATGGATTATAACAACTTACAATTAAAACATCAAAGTACAATCAAGGAAGTATATAGAACAAATTCTATATTAGGCAATCCAAGTACAACCAAGGAATGGATCATTTAAGGAGTAGGACATACTTTCTTTAACTTAAGGAATCATGCTAGAAGAGGAGATAGTTCACATACCTTTTCGGCTTAATCCACAAGCTAAGTCGAACACTCCGCACGTAGAATTGTCAACCTAAAATGGTCACAACATGACTATCAATTCTAGTTTCTAACGTAGAGTAATACTAAGTATACGGTCTCTTATTCTACGGAAAATTGGGCAGCACCTCCTTTGTTTCTACATACTTTGCCACCTTTTTCAAGGCCGAATTCAATAACCAACACGCCACATTTAAGGCTCAAAACAACAACCAACCAAAGGGGATTACACGCCTTACAATACGTGTAAAATTCCGCCCCACAATTCATACGAAGTAGTTTGATATTTAAAGCCATTCTCGGCTATATAAACAACAACTCAAAGTCTTTTCCAATCCTTTTCCAAATCCAAGTTCTAAGGTCTAACATGTTATATATTCATAAACAACTTCAACAACTACAATTTCCTTCTTATACAACATGCGACGACTCAAACTAATAATCAACTTGAATTGTAATCTTAAGGGCTAAACATGCTAGTTTTCGGATTAGGGTTCCAATAGCCAATACACTTATCAAACTTCATACTATATAACTCATGCTTGCTAATATCCATAACTACAATGATAATTAAACTTAATCACTAAAACGACAAGAATTATACCTTTACAAGCCCTTAAAATTTCCAAGATTCAAAGTCGCTCCTTAGCAATTCTTAGCTCCTTTTCTTTACGCTCCAATCCGCTCTTTGAAGCCTTTAGAAGTTCACAACCAACTTTTCTTCAATTTCCAATCCAAACTTGGAAAACTACTTAGGTTTTCGCCTTGCGACTAACGTGAAAACGTCGTTTTTCCGAAATCTTTCTATTGAGATATCCTTACAATACCCTTAGGGACCTTGGGTTTAAGTCTTGTGAATAATGGATCAAAACTACAAAAATTTTGTGTGGGAATAGGACCAAACCCGAGAGCACTTAAGTGAAGAACAACAATGTTGTGATTTTTCTAAGTGTTGGAGACTTAGTCTTGCACTAGTGTAGCATTTATAACACAATGAAGGGCTTAGATTAAAACACTTGTGGGCTAGGATGAAGAATAATTAATGTTAAGCCAAGTGGACAAGTTGACAAGTCAACAATCTCAAGCTAGCAAGACTTGATCTTCTACCATGGTCAATGACCATTTCACCCTTGCAATTTTCGACCAATACCATGTGGGGGAGGTGCCACGTGTCTCCCTCCCATTCGTCCATAAAAATTCCGTAACCCTCGTGGGCCCCACAAAAATGTAAAATTCCTCGGGTAGGCCCCACATGACCAAATCTGTAAAAAATAAATTTCCATAATGTTAATAAGTTCCATACTCTTCAAATAATACATTTTGAGAATCTAATTCTCCTCAACGAACACTTTTCATTTCCGACGTTCGGAAGATTTTCCGTCTGAAAAACAATTCTTCCTATCGTACCAATTTTCAAGTCTTGATTCCTTACATACATTCTCTTATACATGTCCTGGACTTACGGGGTGTAACAGTTCTCTTTGGCCTTCGCCAGATTAGCCTTTGCCTCATCGGGTTGCTTATCCTTAGGCATGGCCTTCTTATTATCCTCCTGAATCTGGAGTTTGATAATAAGTTCCTCAAAGGTCATCTCATTTGTCTTGAGTTTTAGTAACTCATAAACTCTTCTCAATCAATAAGGCAACCAAACAGGTTTCATTCCTTTCCAATCCAGGTGATGTAAAATCATTTGAAATTCCTGGACTTGGGACATCACAGTTTTGTTATCCATCATTTGAAATTTTACAAATTTCCCAATGATGAACTTGTTAGCACCTTGTGCGTTGTACTTTTTCTGCAGTTTATCCCACAACTCTTTGGAGGTGTCAACTGTGAAATACAACATGTAGAGATGGTTAGACAAACAGTTCAAAATATAGTTCTGCAGATGAAGTCACTATGACTCCATGCATCATGAACCATCTTCACATCATTAACGACATGGATGATGGATACCTTGGCCCCCTCCAGCCGTTTCATTTGGCTAAGAGTCCGTTTCATCTCCAGTTTGTGGAGAATCTTGTGTCAGGAAATGAAACATTTCCATAACAGTAAAAAAGAACAGCCTCTTCGATTGTCATCTCTAGAAGTTAGAGCCCATGAACTTCTCTGGGCATTCATGGTGAAATCCAGTGGGTGGAGGAACGGTAGCGTTTCCATGAGCAGCAGTGGGGAAGACACTGGGTGTGCCTTGAGCAGCGGTGGGGGAAGGCATTGGAGTTGCCTTGAGCAGCAGAAGATTGAGCAGCAAATTGTTCGCCTCCAGTCATCTTTCTTGTCACTTACAGTGAATATTGTCTTAAGATTGTGAGTACAATGAGGATTACAAGGAAATGGAAAGTAAGCAATTGTTAAAAAGATTACAAACTGGAACTAAGAACAAAATGTAAACTACAACAAGGGATTTGTTGAGTCGAGTGTTAGCACTATGTCCTTAAGACAATATTGTCATGTATGTATCATTTTACGGTGATTGACAACTTGTCTCCCAAGATAAAATAGCAACTACCAATTGAGCAAAGGAAACTCAAGAGTTTACTAAAAAAAGAACCTTTTGAGTATTTGAATGAAAGCTTAGAGAAGACGAAGTAAATCAGAAATCTGATTTTGTGTGTTCTCCAATTGACCCAAGTGCCTCAATTTATAGTGTATGAAAGATGACCTCTCATCTAGACAATTAATGGCATTCAAGAGCCATTTAATGTCACTTATTGAGAGGTTTTAATTATCCAAATAATGGTTGAATTTATGTGCCAAGTAATGGAGAATCAATGCCCCAAACCAGCCCAAAAGTCAGAAACTTTTTAGCTTCCCGTCGACCATTTTGCCTCCGAAGCGCCGTGGCGTCTAAACTCCAGTAACCAACTGACCACCAGGCGTCACCGTTCTGGCTGGAGTCGCCGCGGTACTCCAGCGATGCGGCTCCGCGGTGATTTCTGACTCGTTTCATCTTTTACACATTGTATACTTCTTCATTCATTTACCAACGTGAAACACTGATCATTTAGCCAACAACTGTCTATCATTCCATGTCTCAAACATTTTGTTTACGTACCAATATCTCTTTCACTAAGGAAATTTATGATCATTGGTACAACGTGTGCACGTGTGTGGAAACGACGTTTCCGATGTGTGCCCCCTCAATTGTTCGAGTCATAAATAATAGGATAAAATTTATTTCACGTTAATAAATCTCCAACACTTTATCTGAAGTAAGTCTTCTGAAGAGAAAAGAAGTCGTTGACGATCAGGAGAAGCTTGAGTGCCAATTTCACTCTGGCTCCTTAACAAACAACGCTTTCTGCTTACAAAGAATTGTACATGTTGCAAGAATAACCTAGAAATATCGCCAAAACATGAGTTGGCTCAGTGACTACAACAAGCTTCGCAAACTGATTACTAACTTTCTTAAGTTGTTCTCCTATTACACAACAACAACAACAACATACCCAGTGTGATCCCATAAATGGGGTTTGGGGAGGGTGAGGTGTACACAGATCTTACCCCTACCTTGGGTAGAGTAGACAGGTTATTTCTGATAAGATCCTCGGCTCGAGAAAAGCATTTTCAAAGCAGATATGAAAAGATTAAGTGTGAAAAGATATGTTGAAGAAAAAAACTGAAGAAGAGTAAAATACTAACAATAACCACAGTAAAAAGAATAGAAACAGTGGTAAATAGAGGAATACTATAATACTAACACTATAGTAGTGAGACTGATAAGGGGAAGGGGAAGCAAGCGAAGTGTTCTAAACTAGCGGCAATTGTTTTCTATTTTTTAATGACACTGATACAATTGGCAAAGGGACAATTTATCTACATATAGCTAAAGGAAAATTCACCATAGCTTTCTTTGAAACACTAGGGCAAGTTGGTGCTGCCTCTGCTGTAAGTAATGGAACTTGCTCTGCAGAACTACCCGTTGGATGGCTATGACTCTTGATGTGATGATTTACATCTCCAACATCAAAGGTACCTTCAGGAGGAGGTGCGAGCATATGAAATACATAGGTGTAGAGGAAAATTGCACCAACCTAGGCACACATAATATCATGAATCAGTGTTAACTTTGCAAAAGAAATTTTCTTACATTAAAAAAGTTAGTAGAACCTGAAAGTATGTATGTCTTAGAGACAATCATTTTAGGGACAAATGTAATTGAACACATTCGTATTATTAATAAGATTAATATTTTATGGCATTTGCAGTTATTGAATTATTATTTGATTGTTTGTAATTATTCATTAATGTGCATCCCTTCAGCTTATGTTGTCATTAATATAGTGATATATTAATGATAGAGCGTAACTCTCAAAGTAGCATCGACTAATGATCATCAAGAATGAGATATCGATGATATGCTATAAGTCGACATGTGGTCTGCATCACATTCTTGGAGAATGTAGTATTTCTCAGCTGCTACTAGTAATGTTTACTAGTGACGGACACATGGATACTTTTGGAAAGTATTGGTATACCATGCTGATAAACTGTTTGTATACATATCTAAAGTGTTATCAGCGTGTGAGAGATAAATGTCATTTGACTTGAGTTCAATACACACCTTGTTTACAGAGTAATGTACTTTGACCCTGTCCTAAGTTTAAATTCCTTATAGGATAAGATACGGCTTGTGTTGGGTGCATTACGATATAAACTAATGTGGTAGTTGAGCCAAGAATAAGATTCATTCCTCGATTTGATATTCGAAAGAACACTCAACTTCTCAATGATATTAGGTCGACCAAGTCATTGGCCAATGCAGGAGACATATTTAGAATATGGTCTAATTGTCGACTAATATAGATGAGATAAAGTGATCAAGTCATTTGGATAGACACATGGCAAATCCTAAGCTTGATCGAGTGTGTCACGAATGAAAGGAATTTATCATCTCACATAAAGGTTATGTTTGATGGATTCATGTAAACGTACTTCACATATTGAGTTCGTCATACGGCGCAGTCTAGGAGTTTCGTATGGACCTTAATTTGATTAGTGTCGATATGTGAAAGCCTAAGTGGTCACACTATGTCGATTATCTTTTCGGTCTAAGGGTATATTGAGGGAATATTAAATATTCGATTTAGAATAGAGATATTTAAATTGATAATAAATTATGGGATAATTTCTATTTGATGGAAATTATTTAATTAAGTTAAAATTGGATTTTGGATTTAATTTAACGTGTTGAATATTAAATGATGGACGTGAAGGGCCGCGGCGCCTACGACTGAGTCGTGGCGTTGACCAGTGATGCGGCTCCTGCTAAGCCGCAATGTGGCACCAACCCGGCAGTGGGCCCAGTCCGACTGGCCCACTGCACCTCAGGATTTGGGTCAGGCTTTGATCCCAACCCTAATCAGATTATTAACCTAATCTCTACTATATAATCAGCACTTAACCCATAATTTAAATACACCAACTCATATTTTATGAACTTAGAGTTTAGAAGAGAAAATCCTCTCGAACATCTATCAAGATTTTCTGGCTTTCTTGACAGAGGAATATACTGTAGCAAGGATTGCACACGTAAGGACAATTGCGTGCACTCCTATAGTAAAGACTCCAGAAATAATTAACTATAAGTTTTATGTTTTAGTCTTTACAGTTTTTAATTGTAACATAACCATACAAGATGAAATTACTGGGGTAAGTAAGCGAAACAAATTTTAAACTTCTGATGCGCCTTATGTGTTTTGAACCCAACAAACCCTACAGTGGTATCAGAGTCCTGGCTAGTTCAATGATTACGTAATAATTGAAAGATATAATAATATGTGTTAAACGTAAAATTGATTTTAATCTGAATTAAAACAAGGCTACTTGAAATCCGACATACCTTGACTGAATGATTGACCTTTGTAATCATCCTAAATTATCAACTGCGCTAAATTGAAGAAGTCATTCCATTCTAACTTGAACTAAGCGTAGTGCAGAAAACTAGTTCATTGTGAACATGGTGCACGACGAAGAACGTGTAGGAATGGATGATGGTCGATATATACGTTACTGATATTGGTGGGTGATAATGAAGGACCCGTGATCTAATCCCCAAATTGAATTTAGGGTTTGGAAGAGTTTTTTTAAAATCAACACGGATTCGTTCTAACAGGACGTCGGCACCGCGACCCTACTGTAGGGCATCGCGGTGCCTGCTCGGTTTTTGAAGATATGCCATGGCTCCATAGTGGAAAACTGATGTGCCTGTCACAGTAACAGGCAGGGGCCGCGGCTCCTGTCTGAAATCATGATTAAAAGCCTCGATTTTTAAAATTCGGAACATACTAGACCTAAAGTGACGCGGCCCCATAGTGGAGAGCCGCAACCCTAATTCGCAAAATAGAAACCAAAAGGTTTCTGCCATGCTAGCACTGCGGCGGCGCCGCAGCGCTAATTAGCGGAATCGAAAGGTTTACAGCCACCGGTACGCGCCACCGGTCCCGAAAGTAAAATTTTCAGAGTTTAGAATGTTTAACCCTTTATCACGACCGACTGGCTGGATCGTGCCTTACCCGCACCCTAGTGATACAACATCGAGAGAAAATCAATGAAATAAAAACTTAAACATGAAACAAGATAAAATAAGAAACAAAGGCTAACCAAAAGCGGTTACCTTTCGCATATATATATATACGAGCAGTTATATCCTTTTACAAACCCCGCCACAACAAGATACTGCACTTAAGAATGTAACCACGACGGACAGTGGCCCCGCCATACCCCGAATGTAAGTACCTACAACAACAGGACTATACTAAAGATAAGCCTCGAGAAACGGAGCTTCCGAACGCCGAATCGTGATCCTATGGCGAGGATCAACAATCCCAGTGTACTACCTGCGGGCATGAACGCAGCCCCGAAGGAGGTCGACAACATGTACCAAGTATGTGAAATCAAAATATCAGAATGAAATCATAATCTATAAAAATCGTGAGATATGTATAACCAAACTACAGTCCATAATATATAAACAGTCATGTCAAGTCAGGGACTCACACCCTCAAAGTCATCACTCAAATATAATTATGGGTCTCACGCCAACAACATCAATCATGCCCGTGGAATACCTTCCTCACCGCCGATCATGATATAACCACGCGAGTACACATGAACACCGTGCCCCACTGTGTCATGAAACCGTCGGCAAGTACGGCGCATAGCTACGTAACATACCGTACCAACAATACTAAATAATCAGATCACGGTCGACCGGCAAGTACGATAGCTTCTACCAGATCCACCCTGCATCACGTCGCTGACCGGGGCAAGTACGATAGCCTCTACCAGATCCACCCTGCATCACGTCGCTGACCGGGGCAAGTACGTAGACCAACTACCAGATACCAAAGCCGTAATCACGAGACTTCGCCACAAAACACTCCTAATGGAAGCATACCCGTGGGCCACCCATCGTGTCAGTGTGTCCAAAGGAAATAACAAGATAATAATCATAATGGAAGCATACTCGTGGGCCACCCAACGTGTCAGTATATGATCGGTGTATTTTATATACACTTTTTGAGTCATTTTTAGTTAGTATTTTACTCATTTCATTTATGTTTAGTATAGTATTAGGGTCGTTTTCCTTTCTTTTGTGTCACAGCGGTCAGAAATGGAGAAATGGCGAAAAGGAGATGAAATGAGGATAAATGAGATGGAATTGTACACAAAAGGGCCAAGAATTGAAGTCTAAGAAGTTCCGGGAATTATAGAGGAAATCAGACGAAGTCCGGACAAGAAAAAGGGCAACGAGACGGAATCGCCAGAAAAATGTCACCGGAGCCGCGGCGCTTGGAAGCTGAGCCGCGACGCCCAATGTGCTGCGAAGTCCGAAAGTTGCTGATCTTCGGCCGCGCGCTGATCACAGGGCGCGCGCCGACGGATTTTATGAAGTTCTGGGCGAATTTGACATGTTTTCAGAATCCTAAAGGGATAACTTTTCCTTCCTAAAGGGATAACTTTTCCTACCTTAAAACCCTTACCTAAAAGGATTCTAATAATTTTTCCTACTTACAAATCCTTAACCCTTCACCTAAAGGATTCTTGGTCTATAAATATTCTACATCATTAGAAGAATTATTCATTCTCCATTCCACCATTCACCATCCTACATCCATCCTTCCACCAATCCATCTTGTAAATATTCCACAACACAACCCTTGGATGCTAGACGGCTTGGAGACTCAAACTTAGTAATTTTCTTTTCTTGTCTTTATTTCAGTTTTTATGATGAACATTGAATTAGTTCTTGTCATGTCAATGACTAGGAACTAATTCTCTTATATGGCTTTCCATGTTAATTCTCTAGAAACTTATGTTATGATTTAATGCATATGTCTATGGTTATTCTTCTTTGAGAGATCTATCCAATAATTGTGTTGAATGCTTGGTAATTAATTGACAACTAATTATCACTATATGATTTCTAATCAGACTTCGAAAGGAGGGGATTGTGAATATGCTGTAAGTTGGGTAGACATTCTTGGATTGGGGATGAAAATACCTCAATTATTTATGTAGCGTTAATGAGAGGCTTAACAACCCTAATTTTGCGCGTAGTGCGTGACTGCTAACTAGGTTTTTGTTCTTAATCCTCCTATAGAGTTATCCTTATCACCGAAAGGTAGGTAAGGTGCAACATCGGGTTGAGTGTTTATATAACCTAACGGAGTATAAAACGATTTCAGAAACCCGCTTTCTAAAAGAAGTTACACCATAAGTTATTGCATTAGTAAGTAACATAAGCGGATAGTGAGGAGACGAAGCCCTATTCTCATCACCACCAAGTAAACCCTTATAGTTAAATAGCTTTTATAATTCTTAGTTATAAACAACAAATCCAAATATCAATTTACCAAATAGATACCAAAAGATAGATAGTTAGTAATTGAACCCTAATCCTTGTGGACGATATTCGGTCTTATCAAGACTATACTACTTGTCACGATAACGTGCACTTGCGTTTAAAGTGTGTGCATCTTTTCGGGCATCAAGTTTTTGGCGCCGTCGGATTAGGCATAGTTCAATATCAATTTTATCTATTTTTAATTTCTAATTTGGTTTTATTTCTTTTATTTTTATTTGTTTTTTGCTCCAAGAACAAGTTTCTAACTTGTTCTCATGAGCATCTTTTATCACCTTTTTTGTTTTTCTTATTTTTCAGTTTAAATTCAAAAAAAAAAAAAAAAAAAAAAAAACGAAAAAAAAAATAAATAAAATATATATAAACAGGACACATGGACTACTACTATCAGAGACAGTGGAGTCATCAACAGCAGCTTAACCCACAGATGTCAGAGGAAGATCGAAATGAGTTGCGAGTGCACATACTTATGTTCGCCAAGAGCCGTGCTCGGTTATGGCCGAGACAAAAGAGTCCTCGAAAGTCGAACCGCAATAGAGAACTCGCAGTCATTTTGACTAGCGAAATGCAAGAAAAGCAATCTGCACCTGTGGGAGGTGGCAAGCAAATTGAGGAGCCTGAACCACACCCAACTATTGAGGAATCTGGCGAGATAGTTGGTGAAGAGAAGGAAAAGATTGCTGAAATCCAATTATTCACCTTCTTGGATTCCTTGGAAAAACTCTTTCTTGTACCTATTGCAGAAGAAACACCACCAGCTGTCAATGTTGACCCCCAAACAGAAAGTCCATACCATCAAGGGCACCCCCTAGAGTTGAGAGATTGTTGGGAATATCACTGATCCCTACACTAGAGAGAGCCTAAAAGACAAGCATGTCTTGTGTACTTGGGGGATAATCGTATATTTGAGGCCATTGTTTGAAGCAATTGTTGTAGTTGAAGTGGGACCTGCAACAATAACTCTGCAGATTGCAAGCAGTTCGCAGAAGGATCCAATGGGCACTCGGAAAGGTTAATTGCGTCCGGCTAAAAGACGTAAAAGACAGCGCTTGTTGGGAGGCAACCCAATGTTTTTAATTATGTTATTTTAATTTCTGTCTTTAGTTTGTTTTACTTTTGTCTTGAACAGTCTCACGGTCTTGGGTTCTTGTTTTGTGTTGTTGGATGACAGGTGGACTGAAAGCTAAAACCGAGGAAAAGGGAGCAAAAACGCTGAAAAAGGAAAAGAAGCGATCGTCGGCCATGGCTGAGTCGGCAGCGCCAGAATCTCAGAAGAGCCACAAGATAGCAGCGCCTGGCCGAATCTCGTGGCGCGCTCGAACTTCGAAGAGCCATATGTCCGTGCAAATTCCAGAATTTTTCCTCCTAGACCTCCATTATGACCGCTGTGTTGTGTCAGTAAGTTGTCCATATTTTTTTTGAGTCTTGCACACATTGGGGACAATGTGTGATTTAAGTTTGGGGGATTTTTATTGTTTTTTTATTCTTGTTGAATTATTTTGTGTATTTTTGAGTCATTTTTGAGTCATAATTTTTTTTTTAAGATCATGCATGCTGTAGTTACTTGAATTGCCTAGTGAAGTAAGGTTGAATAATGTAATGGAATTAGAAGCAACCATCTAAACACTTAGGTTAGATATGCCAAAAACTCATGAAATCTGTCTATTGGGAGTATCTTGCTTGATTTGTGCATTGTTAAAAGATTAAAACCTATGTGTTATGATTGCTTGCTATTTGAGGCGAAATAATTAGGATATGCATGTTAGGGAGATGACTCGGGCATTTCTTTGTTAGCCAATTCTTACCACTCTTTTCTGTCCCTGACTTTAAAAATATCCCTAGTCAGCCACATTGAGCCTAAAAATATGAAACTTTTTCTTTGACACCATATATTCCTACAATTGTGCCATAAGTAAAAATGTGAAATAGTTGGAATAAATTGTGTTAAAAAAAGAAACAAAAAGAGTGAATAAGTTTGATGCACCCCAATGAAAAAGTAATAAGAAAGAGGCAAAAGCCTAAGTTTGGGGGTGCTTGTTATTATAATACACTTCACTCTCCCAAAACAAAAGAGGGGAACGATAGAATTGAAGTGAAGGAAAGAATCAAAAGAAAAAGGGGAAAATTGAAAAGCTAAAGAGCTTATGGTACACAAAAATGAGCCTAAATGCCTATTTTTACCTACCCGTGTCTAAGCCTATATTACAACCCTTAAAAGTCCTGAAGATCTCTTAGATGCATAGCCATGATTAGTGGAGAATAGCAAGTAAACATGCGATAGGAATTTTGAAATTAACATACATGATTCAGTATTTGACTTTCATTAAGCATGATAAAAATGAGTTTGCGAAATATCTAGCTTAATGTGTTTAGAATGCTGAAATTTCATGCTATATGTTCCTGCATATTATTCTACTAATATTCATGTTTTTCCAAGTAGCCCCAATGCAGCAAAGTGATCAATGTCATTGAGTCTTTTATTTTTCGTTTTCCTTGAGTCTGTATTTCTTTCTTTTGATCTTTGCTCGAGGGCGAGCAAAGGTTAAGTTTGGGGTATTTGATCTGTATTTTATATACACTTTTTGAGTCATTTTTAGTTAGTATTTTACTCATTTCATTTATGTTTAGTATAGTATTAGGTCGTTTTCCTTTCTTTGTGTCACAACGGTCGAAATGGAGAAATGGCGAAAAGGAGATGAAATGAGCATAAATGAGATGGAATTGCACACAAAGGGCCAAGAATTGAAGTCTAAGAAGTTCCGAATTATAGAGGAAATCGACGAAGTCCGACAAGAAAAGTGGCAACGAGACGGAATCGCCGTAAAAATGTCACCGAGCCGCGCTGGAAGTCGAGCCGCGCCTAAACGTGTCCGAAGTCCAAAGTTGCCGATCTTCAGCCGCGCGCTGGGTCATGGCGCCGACGCGGGATTTTATGAAGTTCTGGGCGAATTTGACATGTTTTCAGAATCCTAAAGGGATAACTTTTCCTTCCTAAAGGGATAACTTTTCCTACCTTAAAACCCTTACCTAAAAGGATTCTAATAACTTTTCCTACTTACAAATCCTTAACCCTTCACCTAAAGGATTCTTGGTCTATAAATACTCTACATCATTAGAAGAATTATTCATTCTCCATTCCACCATTCACCATCCTACATCCATCCTTCCACCAATCCATCTTGTAAATATTCCACAACACAACCCTTGGATGCTGACGGCTTGGAGACTCAAACTTAGTAATTTTCTTTTCTTGTCTTGTCTTTATTTCAGTTTTTATGATGAACATTGAATTAGTTCTTGTCATGTCAATGGCTAGGAACTAATTCCTCTATAGGGCTTTCCATGTTGAATCTCTAGAAACTTATGTTATGATTTAATGCATGTTTATGGTTATTCTTCTTCTTGTTGAGATCTATCCAATAATTGAATTGAATGCTTGGTAGTTAATTGACAATTAATTATCACTATATGATTTCTAATCAGACTCCGAAAGGAGGGGATTGTGAATATGCTGTAAGTTGGGTAGACAATCTTGGATTGGAGATGAAAATACCTCAATTATTTATGTAGCGTTAATGAGAGGCTTAAAAACCCTAATTTTGCGCATGGTGTGTGACGGTTAACTAGGTTTTTGTTCTTAATCCTCCTATAGAGTTATCCTTATCACCGAAAGGTAGGTAAGGTGCAATACTGGGGTTGAGTGTTTATATAACCCTAACGGGAGTATAAAACGATTTCGTAAACCTGCTTTCTCCAAAAGAAGAAGACCATAAGTTATTGCATTAGTAAGTAACATAAGCGGATAGTGAGGAGGCGTGGAAGCCCTATTCTCATCACCACTGAAGTAAACCCTTATAGTTAAATAGCTTTTATAATTCTTAGTTATAAACAACAAATCCAAATATCAATTTACCAAATAGATACCAAAAGATAGATAGTTGGTAATTGAACCCTAATCCTTGTGGACGATATTCGGTCTTATCAAGACTATACTACTTGTCACGATAACGTGCACTTGCGTTTAAAGTGTGTGCATCTTTTCGCGCATCAGTATGTCCAAAGCAAATAACAGAATAACACTCCTAATGGAAGCATACCCGTGGGCCACCCATCGTGTCAGTATGTCCAAAAGGAAAATAACAAGATAACAATCATAGTGGAAGCATACTCGGGCCACCCATCGTGTCGAGATGTCCAAAGTAAATAATGTAATAACACTTAATGGAAGCATACCCGGCCACCCATCGTGTCAAGATGTCCAAAAGGATCGATATAGTGGAAGCATACCCGGCCACCCATCGTGTCAAGATGTCCATCAATCAACTGATAGCCGCCTCCAACGAGACGCCAGAGCACGTAAATACAACACTTGCACAACAAAGACTATCACCACAAGCATAGGCAAGTTCAACATACTTTTAGACATTCGTTTTATGAACTCAAATCCGGGTTTTAACCCTAAGGTACTACGTATTTTAACTCTTTAAAAGATCCATTTCTTTCACAAAAAGTCACACGATACCCGTAGTATCAAAAATAGAGTAATCGCTTTTGTAAGTAAACCAAAACAATTTTCATACTTTCTTTTTAAACCAAATCATTTCTCCCTTTAAAGTCCAGTTACCATTTTAAATCCAATAATAAAACCATCCTTTTGTTTTCATAAAGTCGTTATAACTAACTTCCCATAAAGCTATTATAACACTTTATGTTTTAAACCAATTTAAGACAAAACCATGCCTTTCTTTTAAACCAAAACACTTCAAATTCTCAAGTCTCTTATATTTTAGAAATCCAGTTCCTTATCAGGAAAATCAATACTTGTTATTAATGATTTTATTAAAGCAGCCATGATCTAGGAAATGTAATACAATTTTGTCTTATCTTAGCTTCTATGCAGATGGAGGTTTCTACTGGTTTTAATATAATTAATTATTTGTCAATACATTTTCCTTTATTAACGTTGCAGTGTTTTGTTCGATACTTATTCTCATTTCCGAAATCAACATAACTTATTCCTTTTAAAACCCAATTACCCATTTCTCATAAATGCGGTTTCACAACTTTTTAACACAATTCAAGTCCTTAATATTTCACATCAAGTCATTTATCTTTTAAAAACCACAAACCATTTCTTTACCTACATAAAGTTGTTATAACAAACTTCCCATAAAGCCGTTATAACACTTTATGTTTTAAACCAACCAAATTCGTTTAGCACACGTACGTCTACCGTACTACATAGTTCACATAATCATGCTAGAAAAGATAGGAAGAGGTTCACATACCTCGCGACGATTATCGACAATTAGCAAAACGCTCCAAAGTACTATAACCCTGCTAGCCTTCTCCACCCTTCAAGTAGAATACGCTAGTACTTCAACCTATACAGGCCACAAAAACGTCTATCAACCTCTAGATCTCTTCGTAGAATAATTCTAAGTACAAGGTTCCTTATTCTACGGAAAATTCGGCAGCACCTCCTCCCCGTAACCACATAAATCTCCTCTTCTATCAAGGCCCGCTACCAAGCCAACAACTCCTAGGGGGGGTTTACACGTCTAACCGGACGTGTACAATTCTATTCCACAATAATACTACAAGTTCATCAGAATACACCAATGTAAATACAGTTCAATTCTTATCCATATTCATTCTACATATAGTATACTCAACTATACATTACTACAACATGTAATATCCAATTACAATAGAGGGACATAGATCATTACCTCGATAAGCCCAAAATTATCCAAGATTAAATAAGTCGATCCTGAGCAACGCTTAGCTCCAATTCCTTACGCTCCAACCCGCTCCAAGCAACCCTTAGAAGCTCCTAACCAACTCCTCTTCAAGATCCAACTCCAAAAAAGTGAAGAACACTTAGGCTCAAACTATGGCAAGTTTCGGCCAAGGCAATGTTTCTAGGCTAGGGGTGTGAAATCTTTTCCAAATCTTGGTACACAATCTTCCTAACACCCTAAGGAAGAACACTTAAAAGTTTAAGAATTTTTGGACAACCTTAGCTCCTAAAATCAGCCCATGGCCGAGAGCTACACTCAAGAGGGAGGGGGTATTTTGCCTTGGAAATCATCTCAAGTGTGGATGAAGAATAAGTCTTGCAACAAAGGGGTATTTATAGAGAAATCAATGGCCAAGATCTAGGCAAGTGTGTGGTGAAGATTGGGTCCAAGTGTGTGTGGATTTTACCAACCAAGTGTCCACCACAAAAATGGGACAAGTGGCTTGCCACTTGTCCCCCACAAAAAACGTCCAAGTGTCCAAGTCCATCATCAATTCGGCCACATGGCCACATGGGGGTGACACGTGTCTCCCCCTACTAGTCCAAAATATTTCATCTTCCGAAAATATCCGTAATGCCAAAAATTCGAAAATAAAGTGGGCCCCACAAACCGTAAATTTCTCCCGTGGGCCCCACGTGACCAATTCCGGAAATAAAATTCCATAATTCTCAAATATTCCAAAAAGTCCGAATACCAAATCTAGGAATCCAATTCCCTTTAACGAACCTTTTTCCTTCACAAGATCCGGAAACTTTTCCGTCGAAAAATCACATCTTTCTTCCTTTCCAATTTTAATGTCGTATTCTCGTACGTACGTCCCTACATACATACCCTGGAACTACGGGGTGTAACATTCTTCCCCCCTTAGAAACATTCGTCCCGAATGTTCCTTCTAAGTCTCAAAACATACACGCGCCGGCTCTTCACTACTATACTTACAAAACCAATTATGCCACACCTGGCCATAATATAACACATGATCAAAACTCTAATCCAAGCCAACGAGGAATCACCTCTAACGTCACAAAAGCTTCCACCCATGGTCTAAAGGATACTTTTTTCACCTCGTTACTTCACAAAATGATCACTTCCCTTCTCTTAACACATGTTCACTTCTTCCCTTACTCGTCGTACCTTTCTCGAACACCCGAACTCTTCTAGTACACGTACCATACTTCCGTCATTGCTTCAGTTTCCAAAATCCTGGAGTTACTACCTCCAACCTTGGTCATCTTACTAGCCTCACATTCCTTTAAGGCCAAACCCGGCCTTCATGATCCGATTCTGGTCGAACGCGTCTACGAACTCGTACAATAGTTACCTAAACTTAGGCCTAGCACCCTCGTGAGCCTACCACCTGGTGGGACCACCTCAAACTGACCCCACCTCATTCCGGGCTGCGGGTTGACCCGCGACCTGGCCTCAACCCGACCCATTATCGCGCTAAACTCTCTCTCTCGATCCGAACAATCTTACTAATTCACGTTATGAAAGCTACCACTTCCATCTCACACTACCCATGGAATTATCCCACAATATATATCACGCATATCAAGTATTTCGACAAAGACCAACCGTAAAATCATCCACTCAAGACGGCCTTGCATCCAAGGTCCTAACTGTTATAAATTCTAAGGCTCACAATTGTCTCGTCCCCAGACTTACCCTTTTCAACTACCCATGTTTTATAATTCACACATAACACAATGCTATCCATACATAGCGCTCCACATGTATCTACCATGACAACATAAACCATTTCTTAATGGTCAAGATATCTCTCAGAACTCATCGCCTCACTTTCCCTTTGTCGCCTAATCATAATCACGCCGCAGGCGCCTAGTTATATAAGTGATGAACCACCCACCGATCCCGGCCGAAGTCTCTACATTCGTATACCGTCGAACAAACTCTCCCAAATGGCATCATGGCCGCAAGCGCATAAGCCGCCGGCGATCGACACTCCCATAATGGAGCCTATTACAACGGCCACAACGCAGGTAGGTGACCTCATCCGACTAACACCCTTCTCCCTAACAATCAACCCGCAATCGACCCTAGCCGAGTCATCCTCTTGTATCCCTCCTACTTGGACATCCTCCCATCACATGGCCCTGACGGCCGTAAGTATAATAATCTCCCAAATTAGCACGACACCCTGAGGATCATCCTCAGCTCTCTATCCATAGAACTCTAGCGGACTGCAACTCAAGAAATCCGGAAGTCTCGCATCATCGGATCGGTGAACCATCGGCATCGCCGAACCACCGGCTTCCCGTCCGCCCTCATATCTTGCCACGATCCTAGCTAGTAATCGGGCCATCTCTTGAACTCATATCCTCGCCTCGCCGTGAACCGAGGCTCGTGTTTCGTGGCCTCGTGAGAAATCGCCGCCGCTTCTAAACTCACTGGGCTAGCGGCCATAAAACTCGCTGCCGTCAGTACTATCTCGTAATGACTGTGCCGTGCCCTCGTAACCCTCTCGTGTTCTACTCGTAGCTCCTCGCCGCTTGCCCATCCGGGCCCCTAATTGCTGGCAGAGCCATAACTGCACATAAGAATACTCCCGAGGAGTCCAACTTATAACACACCTCTAAGGCACGATCTCAGAGTGAGAAGAATGGAAACCAATCCTAAATATCCTGTAGCCTCCTGATTATATATGTGGTGCACAATACACCGATAATCAAGACTCTACTAGACAAGGTCTGTAGACACTTTCCGAGGATTAATCGCTCGATACCACTTTTGTCACGACTACCTCGGCCTGGATCGTGCCTTACCCCGCACCCTAGTGATACAACATCGAGAAAATCACGAAATAAAAACTTAAACATGAAACAAGATAAAATAAGAAACAAAGCAACCAAAACGTTACCTTTCTGCATATATATATACCGAACGCTTATATCCTTTTACAAACCCCGCCACAACAAGATTTCATGCACTTCTAAGAATGTAATTACAACTACGACGGACAGTGGTTCGCCATACCCTCAATGTAAGTACCTACAACAACAGGGACTATACTAAAGATAAGCCTCCGAGAAACGAGCTTCCGAACGCCGAATCGTGATCCTACGAGCGAGGATCAACAATCGTGTACTTACCGTGGCATGAACGCACTTCGGCGAGGTCAAGACAACATGTACCAAGTATGTGAAATCAAAATATCAGAAATGAAATCATAATAAATCTATAAAAGCGTGAGACATGTATGATAACCAAACTACAGTCCATAATATATAAACAGTCATGTCAAGTCAGGGACTCACACCCTCAAAGTCATCACTCAAATATAATTATGGGTCTCACGCCCACAACATCAATCATGCCCGTGGAATACCTTCCTCACTGCCGGCAGTCTATGATATAACCACACCAAGGAGTACACATGAACACCAGGCCCCACCTGTGTCATGAAACTGTACGGGGAAAGTACGAAGTCATAACTACCAGAACCTACCGTACCAACAATACTAAATAACTGTATCACGAAGCTGACCGGGGCAAGTACGATAGCTTCTACCAGATCCACCCTGCATCACGTCGCTGACCGGGGCAAGTGCGATAGCCTCTACCAGATCCACCCTGCATCACGTCGCTGACCGGGGCAAGTACGTAGACCAACTACCAGATACCAAAGCCGTAGTCACGAGACTTAGCCATAAAACACTCCTAATGGAAGCATAACCGTGGGCCACCCATCGTGTCAGTATGTCCAAAGGAAATAACAAGATAATAATCATAATGGAAGATACTCGGCCACCCAACGTGTCGTATGTCCAAAGCAAATAATGTAATAACACTCATAATGGAAGCATACCCGGCCACCCATCGTCGTGATTTCCAAAAGGAAAATAACAAGATAACAATCATAGTGGAAGCATACTGCGGGCCACCCATCGTGTCGTGATGTCCAAAGCAAATAATGTAATAACACTTAATGGAAGCATACCCGGCCACCCATCGTGTCGTGATGTCCAAAAGGATTGATATAGTGGAAGCATACCCGGCCACCCATCGTGTCGGTATGTCCATCAATCAACTGGATAGCCGCCTCCAACGAGACGCCAGAGTACGTAAATACAACACTTGCACAACAAAGGCTATCACCACAAGCATAGGCAAGTTCAACATACTTTTAACATTCTTTTTATGAACTCAAATCCGGGTTTTAACCCCAAGGTACTACGTATTTTAACTCTTTAAAAGATCCATTTCTTTCACAAAAAGTCACACGATACCCGTAGTATCAAAAATAGAGTAACTGTCTTTGTAAGTAAACCAAAACAATTTTCATACTTTCTTTTTAAACCAAATCATTTCTCCCTTTAAAGTCCAGTTACCATTTTAAATCCAATAATAAAACCATCCTTTTATTTTCATAAAGTCGTTATAACTAACTTCCCATAAAGCTATTATAACACTTTATGTTTTAAACCAATTTAAGACAAAACCATGCCTTTCTTTTAAACTAAAACACTTCAAATTCTCAAGTCTCTTTTATTTTAGAAATCCAGTTCCTTATTGTGGAAAAATCAATACTTGTTATTAATGATTTTATTAAAGCAGCCATGATCTAGGAAATGTAATACAATTTTGTCTTATCTTAGCTTCTATGCAGATGGAGGTTTCTACTGGTTTTAATATAATTAATTATTTGTCAATACATTTTCCTTTATTAACGCTGCAGTGGTTTGTTCGATACTTATTCTCATTTCCGAAATCAACATAACTTATTCCTTTTAAAACCCAATTACCCATTTCTCATAAATGCGGTTTCACAACTTTTTAACACAATTCAAGTCCTTAATATTTCACATCAAGTCATTTATCTTTTAAAAACCACAAACCATTTCTTTACCTACATAAAGTTGTTATAACAAACTTCCCATAAAGCCGTTATAACACTTTATGTTTTAAACCAACCAAATTTGTTTAGCACACGACGCTCACCGCATTTACATAGTTCACATAATCATGCTAGAAAAGATAGGAAGAGGTTCACATACCTCGCGACGATTATCGACAATTAGCAAAACGCTCCAAAGTACTATAACCCTGCTAGCCTTCTCCACCCTTCAAGTAGAATACGCTAGTACTTCAACCTATAAAGGCCACAAAAACGTCTATCAACCTCTAGATCTCTTCGTAGAATAATTCTAAATACAAGGTTCCTTATTCTACGGAAAATTCGGCAGCACCTCCCCCCGTAACCACATAAATATCCTCCTCTATCAAGGCCCGCTACCAAGCCAACAACTCCTAGGGGGGGTTTACACGTCTAACCGGACGTGTATAATTCTATTCCACAATAATACTACAAGTCTACTGTAAATACAGTCCAATGTAAATACAGTTCAATTCTTATCCATATTCATTCTACATATAGTATACTCAACTATACATTACTACAACATGTAATATCCAATTACAATAGAGGGACATAGATCATTACCTCGATAAGCCCAAAATTATCCAAGATTAAATAAGTCGATCCTGAGCAACGCTTAGCTCCAATTCCTTACGCTCCAACCCGCTCCAAGAAACCCTTAGAAGCTCCTAACCAACTCCTCTTCAAGATCCAACTCCAAAAAAGTGAAGAACACTTAGGCTCAAACTATGGCAAGTTTCGGCCAAGGCAATGTTTCTAGGCTAGGGGTGTGAAATCTTTTCCAACTCTTGGTACACAATCTTCCTAACACCCTAAGGAAGAACACTTAAAAGTTTAAGAATTTTTGGACAACCTTAGCTCCTAAAATCAGCCCATGGCCGAGAGCTACACTCAAGAGGGAGGGGGGTATTTTGCCTTGGAAATCATCTCAAGTGTGGATGAAGAATAAGTCTTGCAACAAAGGGGTATTTATAGAGAAATCAATGGCCAAGATCTAGGCAAGTGTGTGGTGAATATTGGGTCCAAGTGTGTGTGGATTTTACCAACCAAGTGTCCACCACAAAAATGGGACAAGTGGCTTGCCACTTGTCCCCCACAAAAAACGTCCAAGTGTCCAAGTCCATCATCAATTCGGCCACATGGCCACATGGGGGTGACACGTGTCTCCCCCCTACTAGTCCAAAATATTTCATCTTCCGAAAATATCCGTAATGCCAAAAATCCGAAAATAAAGTGGGCCCCACAAACCGTAAATTTCTCCCGTGGGCCCCACGTGACCAATTCCGGAAATAAAATTCCATAATTCTCAAATATTCCAAAAAGTCCGAATACCAAATCTGGGAATCCAATTCCCTTGAACGAACCTTTTTCCTTCACAAGATCCGGAAACTTTTCCGTCGAAAAATCACATCTTTCTTCCTTTCCAATTTTAATGTCGTATTCTCGTACGTACGTCCCTACATACATACCCTGGAACTACGGGGTGTAACACCCACGATTTTTATTATTTGATAAGTATACTGTTTATGTGCTAAATATTAACATGTTTGTCATTTAAATTACTAGAATAGCGTCCGCAAATAATTTTTTGAGTAGGCGGCGTCCAGTACGTGTTTAAACCACTTAATATCATGCTTGGGAAGGTAGTGTCCAATGTGTGCTTAAAAAGTATTTGCATGATAGTTAAAATGCTTTATTTGATAAAGCCTGCTAGAGTTGATCTTGGTTTAAACCTGAATTAAAATGATCCCCAAAATTTAATTCAAGTCTCATTTTAAAATGAACATGTCGTCTGTTATAATTGATTGTAGTGCAAAATCTTTTTCGACAAGATGAATATTTATGCCACATCATTTGCTCTAAGTCTACGAGGACTCAGACTCTTTCATAGATGCATGTTAAATGTAGAAGTGAGTGATAAACTTTCATGAGTATTTATACCATAGTGTTTACTCTTTAAGGCAAAACTCACTTAGATACATAATTGCAGTCGCATAACGGGGTTGACTTGCTAGGCTGTCTTGGCGCCACAGTGTCGGACAAGCCGAGGGACGCAACTCGTTTGTTTAGAACATTCAGTCAAACAAGAGTTACAAATTGTTTGTAATTGATTTAGAGACCTATCAAATTGTGTTGTTGAAGTTATCAGCCACATCAAACACGGAGATAACATGAACCTGGATCTTGACCCATTATGACCATATTTGATATGAGTATGTATTCTTTCATGGGGTCAAAGAATGTTAAATAGTGGCAGCTAATTAAACTAAATGTCATATTAATTAGTTAACGAATGTGTTTAGTAGAAATTAAATTAGAGTTTAATTTCAAGTCCATCTATTTCTTCAGTATATAACGTCTATCGCTCAAAATGTTTGTTGAAATAAACAAGTTGATTGGAGCAAACTTCCCTAACTGGTTAAGAAATCTGTGTCTGGTGTTGATATTGGAAATGATTGAGTATGTATTAGATAAAGTATTCGCCACAGTCCCTGCTGAAGATTTTTCTAAGTATGCCCTATTTGAAAATGAAGCCTATCAGAAACATCTAGACGATGCTACCTCGACACAATATGTAATGTTGTCCTCCATGACTGTAGAGTTATAGAGGCAGCATGAAAACATGGCCCCCAATGAGATGCTAGAACACTTGAGGAATCTCTATGACTCACAGTCTCAGACAATGGAGTATGAACTATTGAGAGACATTTTCAAGTGTAAGTTGAACGAAGGGGTTCAGGTGTCAGCACATATTCTGAAGATGATTAGGTTAATATAGAGGTTGGTTTTTATTGGAACAAAACTGCCTGTAAATGTCTCTGTCATCCTTATCCTGAATTCACTTCCTGATTTGTTTGAGAATTCTATTGTAAACTTCAATATGAATGGGACAAGGCAAGTATTCCAGAGCTTCACAACATGTTGAAGCCCTTTAAATCATCTACCTCTAAAGGTAAAGTTGTGCTCATGGTGGGCTCATCTAGCAACTTCAAACCCAAGGGTAAGAACATGCAGAAGAAGAAGGGTAAGGCAGTTGCTGCACCCACAGTTTTAAGACCTCGATGAGGTTCTCAAAAGAAGGTGAAGGTAGTTGTAGATATGTACCTCAACTGCAAAAGGAGAGGGCATTGGAAGAAGGACTGCACTGCTCCAGGGGGAGGCAAAGCACTAGGTGCTCCTGGCCCTGCTGGACAAGGTATATTTGTCATTGAAATAAATATGTTTATAACTAACTCTCACTGGTGGGTATTAGATACCACTTATGGCTCACACATTTGTAACAATGTGCAGGGGTTGACTGACATAAAAAAGTTGGACCATGGGAGGTAGACCTGTGCATTGGAAATGGAGTGCGAGTGGATGTTAAACGCGTGAGAACTTATAGACTAGATTTACCTTCTGACTTTTGTTTAGAATCTAATAATTGTTATTTTGTTCCCTCATTTATGAGGAATATTATTTATATCCCAATGTTAGACATTGAGGGGTGTTTCTCATTTATTACAAATGGCAGTTAAGGATTTCACCATAGGGGTCTTCCCGTACTTCATAACTTTTACAAATGATTTTACAAGGTTTGGGCATGTGTATCTTATGAAACACAAGTCTGAAGCCTTCGAGAAATTCAAGGAGTACAAGTCAGAAGTAACGAAACAACTTGAAATAAGTATCAAGACTCTTCGATCAGATCGATGAGGTGAATACTTAAGTAAAGAATTTCTAGATTAATTGAAGCTTCATGGAGTTCAATCACAATGGACACCTCCCAGAATGCCACAAATGAATGGTGTTGCTGAGAGGATCAATCATGTATGTCATGACCTGTACGAGGCTAGATGTGGCCTATTGTTATACCCCGTATTTTCCATAGTATGTACGTGAGGGCGTACGTATAAAATTCAAGCCTTAAGATTAGGCAAGGTTCGAAATTTGGGCACAAGTGCCAAAAGGAGTCGTTTTTCGACGAAACGTTTTACTAAACTTGCGAAGGGAAAATTCCGGCTATGTCATTTCTAATTTTTGCGGATTTTTCCGAGAGACGAAACATTTTGGACCAACGGGAGGGTGACATGTGTCACCCTCACATTGGAAGGAAGTGGGGCGACAAAGTGGACGAATGGGTCAAGGGAGTTGGTAGGATATTTGTGCAAGTTGGTGTGGTAGATGGATAAGGTGTACTTGGCTTGATCCTAGCCCTACACTTGCCTAACACTTGGATGGATCTTGGCCATTGGTTGGCCATTTCTTGACCTATAAATACCCCCCCCCCTTTGGAAGACTTCTTCATCCTAAAATCTTCCTAAGTCTTGAAAGCTCTCTTCCTCCCCTTAGTGTAGTATCTCGTCCAAGAGTCCTCGTCACGACCTGCTCGGCCCGTGGATCGTGCCTCACGGCACCCAAGTAGTCATACATCGAGTAATCGGAAATATAAAGCAAGACATGAAACAGCTTTATAAAATAAGACACGCTTATGTGAGAAAACATCGCTTTCTAAGATATATATATAAACATGGTTTAGCATTACATCCGACATCGCATAACATGACTACAGCACTTAAGGAAATATACAACTATGACGACAGGCCCCGCCATACCCTCGACTGTACAAAACTATCTACAACAGGAGATCATACCAAAAGTAGAGCCTCCTAAAAGATGGAGCTCCCGACACCAACGTAGAGATCCTAAGAATGTGGATCTAAAGACTGCCGCCTCTTACCGCGGCATGAACGCAGCCCCTCAAGGAGGTCAAGATAACAGTACTAAGTATATGAAATCAGAAATACTTAAATGAAACATATCATTTTAAAAACTTTGCAAGTATGTATAAAACAACTAAGGAAACCGCATAGTGCACATCACAAACAAGAGCAGAATAGTAAACTGAATGTGTCTTTTCTAGGCCGCGAATGATCGGCAGGCCAATTGCCCGTAGTATCACCATGCAAGCCTAATCTCGACTCCGTAGTCCGTGATAGGCCAATCACATAGGCTCGCATAGGTATATAACCCCGCATCGAGGTAGCTACTCCTGCGATCGCCCTAGACTCGTCGTCCGCACGCCACATGGACCGCATGAGGTATAACCCCGCACACTAACTCGAACTCCCGTAGCTCGCATAGGTCCTTGGACCCGCATGAGGTATTCTCTAATCATGGTCCTGCATCACCGAGTCTACCCCGCACGGAGGCGCTTTAACCCTGCATTATGTCAAGAGGTGAGTGATGTTACACTAACCTAACAAATTTATCGTTAACAACATAAGCACAACAAGAATACTCTTTTACACAAACGTTACAAGACACTAACACACATAGCATCATATCATGTCTACTTATCAAACCATCTTATTATTCTTTTCACAATTCAATATAAGTCCGTTATAAACACATAGGCAAACTGCTTTTATCAATCTTAAGTGGTTATACTTAACTTCCCATAAAGCTAGTATAACTCTTAAGCTTCGCTTAAAACCAATTAGTTCTCTTCTCATTAAAAATGATTCAAGATTCTTATGAAATGCTTTCAGATCTTTATTATTCGTGCTTAAGCCGAGGCATCGCTGTAGTGTTATTCAAAGCTTAAGGTGAGGCATTGCCGTAAGTATTATTCGCTTAACATATACGACGCCTACCGCACTATATATATTGTAAAATATCATGCTTTAGGAAGAATCACATACCTTCTACAAAACCACCGCCAAGTCAATATGTCGCGCGCAGAGTCACCATAATAGTCACGCACATCTATCAAAGACTACTCAAGGTCATTCTAAACAGAGGGTTCACAATTCTATGGAAAGTTGGGCAAGACTTTCCTACCCGGTGAGCTATATAAGTTCATCGTGAAAACAAATTCTATGTAAGTACAGCTTGATTATTCTTCTTTAAACCCTTCTATCGTGGTAATAGCTCAATTCTATTCTGTGATATTCTTCTAAGTATTTAATACTTATTCTAATACTACAACAAAGAAGTATTCTCTAATTCAAAAGAGGGTTAGGATTAGTTACCTCAAGAAGCCCAATAATATCCTAGAAAAGTCGCTACCGAGCAAGGTTTTGCTCCTACGTTGTATGCTCCATGAAACCTTAGAAGTTCTTCACAACTTCTACTATGTACTAAGGGATTTGGGCTAGGTATTTTGGGCATTATAACAATACTAGAAGACAACTTTTCTACCAAGGGGGTAGATTTTTGGCTAGGCTAGGGGGTATTCGCCAAGGGCCTTCACAAGGAGTGGGAGGGGTTTGGACTAAAAGGCTACAAAGGAGAGGAGAGGATTTTCAAGACTTGAAAGATTTGTGGATGAAGAACTCTTCATCTCTGGGGTATTTATAGGTCAATAAGTGGCCAACCAATGGCCAAGATTAAGACAAGTGCAAGGCAAGTGTAGGGTGAGGATTAACTATACACAAATATCCTACCAACTCCTCGACTTGTGCACAAGGCACAAAAACGTGCTCACTATTGTCCAAATCGTCCAAATGGACGATTTCAAGTCCATCAATCGGAGGGTGACAAGTGTCGCCTCCCGCTGGTCCAAAATGTTTCGCCTCTCGGAAAAATCCGCAAAATTAGAAATGGCATAGCCGGAATTTACCCTACGAAGTCGTGGAAACGCTTCGCCTGAAAAACTATTCGCTTTTGTGAGTTGTGCCCAAAAACGCTTTGCCTAAACTTTAAGGCTAGACTTTTCAGACGTATTCCTTACGCATACTCCGAAATACGGTATAACATTCTCCCTCCTTAGAAACATTCGTCCCGAATGTTCCTTCCCAAGACGCTTAACGATAAGATTCTTCATAACTAAAACAGCTTGCAAATGCCACACACGCCACGTAACAACACTTAGCGTAAACGATAACGAAAATTTACAAGTAGGAAAGTGAATTACCCGAGGTGGGGAATAGGTGAGGATACTTCGCCTCATGTCCTCCTCGGCTTCCCACGCCATCTCCTCCTCGAGCTCGCTCCGCCACAAGACTTTGACTGCCACGCCTCGTCCGCAGACGCCTAACCCGACGATCGACTATCGCGCATGGAATCTCCTCATACGATAACCCCTGGCCACCGACATCGCCAATCGGGTGTACCCTAGATGGATCCCCGATACATCTCTCAAAGATAGATACGTGAAAACCGGATGCACCGCCTCCAGACGGACGGCAGATCCAACTCATAGGCAACCTTGCCTACCTCGCGACAACTAAATGGCCCAATGTACCTAGGGCCGAAGTTTCCCTTCTTCCGAATCTCATCACACCCTTCATGGGTGACACCTTTAGAAAACCCAATCATGAACCTCGAACTCAAGATGCCGACGACGATGATCTCGTGATACGACTTGCCGACTCGAGCCATTAATAGCCGCCTGATAAGCTTCACCTTATCCATCGCTTCGTACCAAATCTGGTCCCACTAGCCGCACTCGCCCACATCGAACCAACCTATAGGCGATCCGCACTTCCTCCCATACAAGGCCTCATAAGGCGCCATCCGAATACCGGAGTGGTAGCTATTATTATACGCGAACTCAACTAGAGGCAAATGATCCTCCCAACTACCATCGGTCAATAACACAGCTCGCAAAGATATCCTCAAGAGTCCGATAGTGCGCTCGCTCGTCCCGTCGCTCGTGGATGAAATGCGACTCGTGCTCACCGCCCCTAAACTCCTCGAAGGACCTCCGGTTAGCCGTGAACCGGCTCTCGAATATGATCGGTAGGGACTCCATGCATCGACGATCTCTGATGTAAAGTCCGCATAATCCTCACCGAAAAGTCGCCCTGACGGAAGAAAGTGGGCTGATTTCACCACCGGCCGACGATAACCCATATAGAATCATGCTCTCCGAAAGTGCGAGGTAATCCCGTGATTAAGTCCATGTTGATCACCTCCCACTTCCGTGTCGATCTCTATCGTCAGAATAAAACCACCGTGCCTCCGTGCTCTACCTTCACCGCCGACAACACGGCACCGAGCTACGAACTCGCAACGCCCTCTTCAAGCCATCCCACCAATACACGATCTAAGGTCGTGGTACATCTTGGTCGACTTCGACGGATAGAGTAACGCGCTACCGCAGTGCTTCCCCAAGAACTCCGCCAAGTCCTCAAACATCCGAACACACAACCGCCTCAAACCTTAGCACCCCATCAAAGTGCTACCTCAAAAGGACCCTTGCCTCACGAAGAGTCAGATCACGATAACGTGTCAAAATCGATCTCGAATCGCCGCTCTTCACCTCCTCGACGATGGAAAACTCGGCAACCTCACGAACTCTAACCCCACCGCTATCGTAATCAATCAAACGGACACCAAGGCTCGCTAATCGATGCAAATCACGAACCATGTCCTCCTCTCTAGCCGCACATCCGATAGGCTCCCCATCGACCTACGACTAAGAGCATCCGCCACAACATCGCCTTCCCCGTGGTACAGATATCAACATCGTAATCCTTAAGCAACTCTAACCACCGCCTCGCCGTAAGTTCACTCCTCTCGTCAAGATATACCGAGGCTCTGTGGTCTGTAAAAATATCCACGTGAACCCCATACAAATAGTGCCTCCAGATCTTCAAAGCGTGAATCACACCGCCAACTCCAAATCACGCGGGGTAGTTCTCGTGTTTCTTCACCGCCGACGATATGCTATAACTCGCCATGCTGCATCAATACACATCCCAACCCGATGCCCGACGATCACAATACACGACATAACCATCCGACCTCCGGAAGAGTAAGAACGGGCGGTCGCCGCCTCTTTCAAAGAATCGAAACCCCGCCACAAGCATCACCATCAAACTTGGCCGCCTTCCGAGTCAGCCTAGTCAATGGTGCGTAGATAGAAGCAAACTTCTACGAACCGATAATATCCTCGCAAGGCCCGTAAAATCGCGAACCTCTCGTCGAGTAAGAGGTCTAGGCCAAGTCCCGATCGCTTCGATCTTGGCCAGATCCACTGAATGCCATCACCCGATAATATGCCCAAGAAACGCCATCAAGTCAACCAAAACTCACATTTGGAAAACTTGGCGCATAATCGCTGGTCCCGAGAATCACAAGACAAGCCTCGTTGTTCGCACGCTCCTTCTCTCGAGCGAGAATAAACCAAGATATCATCAATGAACACTATCACAAACGTGTCCAAAAATGGTTTGAACACTCGTTCATCAAATCCATGAATACCGCCGAGCATTGGTCAACCCAAAAGACATGACTCGAACTCATAATGCCCGCATCGTCCGAATGCGCCCTGTGGACATCCACCTCTCGACTCGCACTGATGATAGCCCGATCGCAGATCAATCTTGGAGAAACATCTCGCACTCGCAACCGTCGAACAAATCATCAATCCCGGAAGGGGTATTCGTTTAATGGTCACCTTGTTCACCGTCAGATCAACACACACATGCGCAGCTGGCCCCGCCCTTCTTCTTCACGAACAATACCGGCGCCTCGGGAGAAACACTAGGCTCGATGAAGCCCTTCTCCAAAGAAATCCTCACCGGTCCTTCAACTCTCTCAACTCGGCAGTGCCATTCTCAGATGGCGAATGGAAATAGGCCGAGTATCCGCAACACATCTATACAAAACTCGATCTCCTCTCGTGAGGGATACCCGGAGGTCATCCGAAACACGCCTGGGAACTCGCGACCATCGAATCGATCAAAATCTGGTACCGCAGCCTTCGATCAAACACCCGAACGAGATGGTAGATATACCCTTCTCGCACCATCTTCCTAGCCTCGAGGTAGGAAATAAACCTACCTCTCGGCGATACCGTGCTCTCCCACTCAACAACCGGCCCTCAGAAATCGAACTGCATTACTTCTCTTCAGCTACATTGGCGAAAGAAGCTAGCCAATCCATCCCCATGATCACGCCGGTTAATCATCTCTAACTCTATCAAGTCGGCTAGGTCCGACGATCAGAATGGTCACAGACAAGCTCTATATACCCACCGAGCTACCACCGAATCACCCATCGCGTAGCTACCTCGAAGTGGTCTATGGACACGTGCTCTATCCCTATCCTACTAGCAACAAGTGGAGATATATAGGACAGAGTAGAACCCGATCTATCAAAGCATACACATCAAACCTGAACCGATAAGGTACCGTGCGACATCGCGAGGCCTCCGATCCCGCTTACCGACAAAGCATAAACGCGGCTCGAGGACCGCTAGAATCGACCCGAGCCACGCACTCCGCCACGACCGCTGACCCACGAGTACCCCGCCCGGCGAGTAATCAGAGGAGACGAAGAAGACCCGGCGAAAGAACTCGTAGTCGACCCTACCATCAAGATCGCCTTGGTCTGACAAGCCGTGATAGTGACTCGCCGCCACAATCAAACAAACTCCGTAGCACCACAACTCCCGGCGGATCTACCGTGACGCCACACCGGCGGGTGGTCCCGACGCCGCATTTCCGCCGCCTCGACGCTCAAGTCCCGGGCCTCGCCCGCCCGAATACTCGGGCCGCGGCCTGAGGATGCGCAGAGTGCTCAGCCGCCGTGGTGCATCTAGATCGCCGCCGAGGCCGCCACCACGATAGCTACCAAAAGACTCGCCGCCCCGGTCTTCTCGCCGTCACAACCCGCTGTCTCTACGCCTCACATCCAAGAGCATGAGCTCGCATGCGTAATGTCCATACCTACCGAGAGAAACACCCGCATACGACTCACCATATAGTCGCTCAGCCCGGTGACATAGCGGTGCACCCTATCCTCCATATCTGCTACCAATGCCGGACATATCGAGCCAATGAATCAAACTCGACATTGTACTCGACAAGCGCCCTCTCTCGCCTCGCAGTAAAAATCTATCACCGCGCCTCCTCATCTGTGGAGGCAAGTGAGTGAGGAAAGCCTCGAGAACTCATCCCAAGTAGGGGCGTGGTTTCTCCTGATAACTCCCATGAATCAAACCAATCGATCGCGGTATCACGCAGCCGACGCGAACCGGCGTCACGACTCGCTCTCGAGGCCTTGATCACCCGCATGATCTCTCAAGCCGACGGATGAACTCGCGATCATCCTCCGCCGACCAGAAACTCGCGGGCTACAACTCAAGAAATCTCGTAGTCTCGCATTATTCGCTTCGTGCACCACAAAGCGATCGAGCCGAGCTGAATCGAATCGCCGATCCACTTCTCTCGTATCGGACCACAACTTTAGCCAATAGCCGGGCCATCTCTCTTGTACCCTAACTCTCCGCCCAGCCGCGGGACGAGCGTGGTACTGTGGTCTCGCTGGCCGGGCGGCGTCATAGAACTCGCCGCCTCGTATAGATCGGGCCCGAGCCTCGTGACTGGGTGTCTGCTAGCAGCCTCCTACCGCTTGCCCTTCTCGGGCCCGGTTGCCTTACGCGAGGCATAATCGCATAGAAAGGAATACGTTAGAGGGTCCAACCTATAACACGCCTCTAAAGCACGATCTCGGAATGAGAAGAATGGAAACCAATCCTAAATATCCTATAGCCTCGATTATTGGTGGTGCACAACACACCGATAATCAAGACTTACTAGATACGATCAGACACTTTCCGAGGATTAATCGCTTCGATACCACTTTTGTCACGACTGCCCGGCCCGTGATCGTGCCTTACCGGGCACCCAAGTAGTCATACATCGAGTAATCGAAATATAAAGCAAGACATGAAACAGTTTATAAAATAAGACATGCTTATGTGAGAAAACATCGCTTTCTAAGATATATATATAAACATGGTTTAGCAAGCTATATCCGACATCGCATAACATGACTAATGCACTTAAGGAAATATACAACTATGGCGACAGCCGCCATACCTCGATCAGACAAAAACTATCTACAACAGGAGATCATACCCAAAAGTAGAGCCTCCGAAAAGATGGAGCTCCCGACACCAACGTAGAGATCCTAAGAATGTGGATCTAGCACTGCTGCCCTTACCATGCATGAACGCAGCCCTCAAGGAGGTCAAGATAACAGTACTAAGTATATGAAATCAGAAATACTTAAATGAAACATATCATTTTAAAAACAGCTTTTGCAAGTATGTATAAAACAACCAAGGAAACCGCATATACCACATCACAAACAAGAGCAGAATAGGTAAATCAGAATGTGTCTTTTCTAGGTCGCGAATGATCGGCAGGCCAATTGCCCGTAGTATCACCATGCAAGCCTAATCTCGACTCGTAGTCCGCATAGGCCAATCACATAGGCCCGCATAGGTATATAACCCCGCATCGAGGGTAGCTACTCCTCGGCATCGCCCCGACTCGCCGTCCGCACGCCACATGGACCGCATGAGGTATAACCCCGCACACTAACTCGAACTCCGTAGCTCGCATAGGTCCTCGACCCGCATGAAGTATTCTCGAATCATGGTCCTGCATCGCCCGAGTCTACCCCGCGACGGAGGCGGCTTAACCCCTGTATGTCAAGAGTGAGTGATGTTACACTAACCTAACAGCCTTATCGTTAACAACATAAGCACAACAAGAATACTTTTTACACAAACGTTACAAGACACTAACACACATAGCATCATATCATGTCTACTTATCAAACCATCTTATTATTCTTTTCACGATTCAATATAAGTCTGTTATAAACACATAGGCAAACTGTTTCTTTTATCAATCTTAAGTGGTTATACTTAACTTCCCATAAAGCTAGTATAACTCTTAAGTTTCTGTTTAAAAACCAATTAGTTCTCTTCTGTTAAAAATGATTCAGTATTCTTTTGAAATGCTTTCAGATCTTTATTATTCAAAGTGCTTAAGCCGCAGGCATTGCCGTAAGTGTTATTCAGCTTAAGCCGAGGCATTGCCGTAAGTATTATTCATTAACATATGACGCCTACCGCACTATATATATTGTAAAATATCATGCTTTAGGAAGAATCACATACCTTCTCGCGAAAACCACCGCCAAGTTGAATATGTCGCGCGCAGAGTCACCATAATAGTCACGCATCTATCAAAGACTACTCAAGGTCATTCTAAACAGAGGGTTCACAATTCTATGGAAAGTCAAGACTTCCCTACCCGGTGAGCTATATAAGTTCATCAGGAAAACACCCTATGTAAGTACTTTGATTATTCTTCTTTAAACCCTTCTATCGTGGTAACAGTTCAATTCTATTCTCGTGATATTCTTCTAAGTATTTAATACTTATTCTAATACTACAACAAGAAGTATTCTCTAATTCAAAAGAGGGTTAGGATTAGTTACCTCAAGAAGCCCAATAATAGCCTAGAACAGGTCGCGCCTGAGCACGGGTTTGCTCCTAAGGTGTAGGCTCCATGGAAACCTGAGAAGGTCTTCACAACTTCTACTATGTACTAAGGGCTTTGGGCTAGGGTTTTGTGGGCATTATAACAATACTAGAAGACAACTTTTCTACCAAGGGGGGGTAGATTTTTGGCTAGGCTAGGGTATTCGCCCAGGGCCTTCACAAGGAGGGGAGGGTTGGACGAAAAGGCTACAAAGGGAGAGAGAGGATTTTCAAGACTTGAAAGATTTGTGGATGAAGAACTCTTCATCTCTAAGGGGGTATTTATAGGTCGGAAGTGGCCAACCAATGGCCAAGATTAAGACAAGTGCAAGGCAAGTGTAGGGTGAGGATTAACTATACACAAATATCCTACCAACTCCTTGACTTGTGCACAAGGCACAAAAAACGTGCTCACCATTGTCCAAATCGTCCAAATGGACGATTTCAAGTCCATCAATTGGAGGGTGACAAGTGTCGCCTCCCGTTGGTCCAAAATGTTTCGCCTCTCGGAAAAATCCGCAAAAATTAGAAATGGCATAGCCGAATTTACCCTACGAAAGTCGTGGAAACGTTTGTCGGAAAACTATTCGTTTGTGAGTTGTGCCCAAAAACGCTTTGCCTAAACTTTAAGGCTAGACTTTTGTACATATTCCTCACGCATACATACTGGAAATACGGTATAACACCCTCCCCTTTGTGAGAAGCCTTGGCCGAGAGGGTGCTCCCCCCCTCCTAGTGGTCGGCCGAGGCAAACCCCCCCTTGCCTTGCTACTTTCGTATAATACCCCCCTTTGTGGTGTAGAAATACTCTCCAAGTATTGTTATAATGCCCAAATACCTTAGCCCATATACCTTATAGTACTTTCCAAAGTCACCTCTATACGTAGAGCCCGGAAATACTATTATACTTTCCCTCAGTCACAAAAACGAAACCCTAAGGAAAACCTTCATAGTCGGTTGAAGTGTTAAGTAGAAGTTGCGTAGAACTTCTAAGGGTTGTTTGGAGCGGATTGGAGCACTCGGAGTAGGAGCTAAACGTTGCTCAGGAGCGACATTAAACTTGGATAATTTTGGGCTCATCGAGGTAAATACTACTGTCCTTCTATTGTAATTGGGAATTACATACTGTAGTTGTATTGAAATGAATATAAGATTCATAGAAGAGAATTGAACTGTAATAAAAGGATATTACAGAATAGACTTGAACCAAATCACATCGTAAGAAATATAAGTAAGTTTAAATCAGATTTACTTAGACCGTATTTACTGATGGTGATAACCTTTATTGGTTGAATGTTCTGCAAGTAGCATGTGCTACTTAGAAGGTGGACAAGGCTAGCCGGGTTATAGCCGTGGAGCGTTTTGCTTATAGTCGATAATCGTCGCGAGGTATGTGATTCTTCCTATACTCTTGAGCATGAATATATATATATAGTACGGTAGACGTACGTGTGGCAATGTCTTTTGACTTAAGCCTGAATAATAAGAATCTTGAAGTATTTTAAAAGTATATATATATAGTACGGTAGACGTACGTGTGTTAACTGAACGTAGTTGTACGGCAATGTCTTTTGACTTAAGCCTGAATAATAAGAAACTTGAAGTAATGAGTTAAGAAACCATTTTTGAAAGAAGAGTAACACTTGGTTTTAAAAAGAGTTATACTAGCTTTATGGGGAGTTAGGTATAACGTCTTAAAAGAGGTAAAGAAAATGGTTTACTGATTTTAGAAGTTAAGAGACTTGATCTTAAAAGATAAGAGACTTAACTTAATTGAATTAATATGAATTTTGTGTGAAACCTCATTCGTGAGTAATGAGTACTTGGTTTTTAAAAGGAATAACGTTTTACTGATTTCGGAAATCAGAATGAGTATCGACAAACCAAAGCAGCGTTAATAAAGGAAAATGTAATGAATAATGAAGTATTATTAAAACCAGTAGAAACCTCCATCTGCATAGAAACTAAGATGAGACAAAATGATATTACATTTCCTAGATCATGGCTGCTTAATAAGATTGATTATGAATAAGAATAACCTACACTCATATAAGGCATATGTTACTCAATTGTTTTAAAAGAAATTAAGACATTGAACTATGAAACTTTTCTAAAATAAAGAGCCTTGAGTAATTGAAATTAGGCAAACTGGAACCTTAGGGAAAAGAATGTAGTTGAAAAGGAAAGTGTTTTGGTTTACCTAAAAATGTGAGTCACTCTATTTTATACTACGGGTATCGGGTGACTTTTATAAAAGGAATGGATCTCTTTAAAAGGAATTTAAAGTACGTAGTACTTTAGGGTTAACACCCGGATTTTGACATAAAATGAAAGTACTGTGAGTTGTGTATAACTTGCTTATGCTTGTTGTTGTATAACTTGCCTATGCTTGTTATTGTGTAAAATGCCTATGCTTGTTGTGTAACTCGTCAGCTTGTTGTTGGATAACTTGCCTATGCTTATTGAGATAGTCTTTGTTGTGCAAGAATTGTGTTTCTATTCTACCGCGTCTCTCGATGGAGGGCCGGTTGACTTGTTGAGAACTTACTTGGACATACCGGCAGTGACGGGAGATTCCACGGGTACGCTTCCATTATTATTATTACATGGGCATGTCTACACCGATGATGTGGACATGTGACCATTATGGTTATTTATGGCGGCATCGTGACTTACGGTTGTGATCGGGTGCGTAGCTCGCTTACTTGCCCCCGCCGCCACGTGACGCAGTGGATCCGTATAGGTTATTGCACCGCCACGCGTCGCCTTCGCGAGTCGGTTTGGATGGAGCCGTGACTTACGGTTGTGATCCGCGCGTAGCCGATTCACTTGCCCCGCCGCCACGTGGCGCAGCGAGCGGTGGAGGCTATTGCACTTGCCACGCGGTCGCCTTCATGATATGGTTGTACGAGATATTGGTACGGCCGATCTCGTAGTTATACTTGCCGTCACGGTTTTATGACACGCGTGGGACCCGTGTTCATGTATACTCCGTGTTGTTATATCATAGATCACGGCAGGAAGGAATTCCACGCACGAGTGATGATTTGGAGGCGTGAGTCCCGACTTGATATAACCGCTTATATGTTGCATCGTAGTTTGGTTATCATACATGTCTCCCGCTTTATATAGACTATTATGATTTCATTTACGTGATTTTCGCCACATACTGTAATTGTCAGATCGACCTCCTTCGGGTTGCGTTCATGCCGCAGTAAGTACATCGGCCGATCCCCGCTTTAGGATCACCTTTCAGCAGATTGGAAGCTCCGTTCCTTCGAGGCTTATCTTTGCATGTTACCCCGAGTCAGAGGTTCTTGTACATTCAGGGTATGGCGGCCCTGTCCGTCATAGTTGTTGTATAAATCTTAGAGGTCCAGAGTAATTGTAAGCAGGGTTGTAAGGATTGTAACTATTCAAATGTTTATATATATATATGTTGAAAGGCAACCGTTTTGGTTGGCCTATTTCCTTTCATCTTGATCCATGTCTATTTGCATGTTTAAGTTTTTATTTCCGCTGGTTTTCTCTGATGTTGTATCACTAGGGTGCCCGGTAGGCACCATCACGCCCGGTTCGGTCGTGACAAAAGTGGTATCGAGCGCTTAGTCCTCTGGAAAGTGTCTACGCATCGCGTGTCTAGTAGAGTCTTGATTATCGATGTGTTGGCACCACATCTATAATCGTGAGGCTATAGGACATTTAGGATTGGTTTCCATTCTTCTCATTCTCGAGATCGTGCCTTGTAGCCGTGTGATAAGATCGACCTCCGACATACTTCGCTTTTACCGCTATGCCTCCGCGTAAGGCAACCCGCCTGTGGCAAGGCGCAAGGCAGAGGAGCCGCGAGTAGAGCGGGCAGAGACCACAAGATACACGAGCCTCCACCCGCACCGGGAGCAGAGAGATGAGTTACAAGGAGCGGGCCCGATTAATGGCCGTGGTCAGGCTGACTTGAGGATAGGGCCGACGCAGCAGCCCAGTGAGCACCGCGGTTCACCCTAGATCAGATAGTTCGAGGCTACGGGATTTTCTGAGTTGTAAACCGCCGAGTTTTATGGGTCGAGGCCTGAGGATGATCCGCAGGAGTTCATCCGACAGTTACAGCGGATCATGAGAGTGATCAAGGCATCGAGACCGAGTCGGTGGTCCTAGGTTCGCATCGGCCGCGCGTGATACCGCATGATCGTTTGATTCGCGAGCTGTCCCGGGAGAGAATGCACTTCCACTATATGGGATGAGTTCTCGCAGGCATTTCTTGCACATTTCTTGCCTCCCGGATTTGCGAGGGCTCGCCGGCAGATTTTTGGTGTTGCGCGCAATCCGCGCATTTGCGGGAGTACAATGGAGTTCGACTCATTGGCCCAGACGCCCGCGTTAGTAGCTAGTATGGAGGATCGAGTGCACCGATATGTTACGGGCTCGATGATTACCTAGAGAGTTGTTCGTGTAGCTCTTCACCGCATGTACATTGCCCGCACGCAGCTTATGCACTTGGATGCGAGGAGCGAGAAATCGACGAATGACCGAGATCGCCAGAAGAGGCCGCAATGCAGGTCCTTTGGTGACTTTCGAGGCGGACCGCCTCAGCAGAAAGCGCATGCGCTCCGCCAAGCAAGTGTTCCCACCGCCGCCGACGTTTGGAATATTCGTGAGCAGTCGTGGCTCTCGTGGTTCAGATTTTCGGAGTAGGAGTGCTCACGGACGAGGCTACCCAGATCTCAGTGGACCGCTGTGGTAAAGCCCATGAGGAATGTCGTCGGGTTTGGGAGATTGCTATACTTGCGCCAACAGGCCATTTGATGGGAGACCATCCGACTGTGGGTAGATCGTGAGATAGCACAGAATACTAGAGATTATGGTTCTTCACCTTCCATAGCTAGGCAGATGTTCATACACCTACGGCCACGAGAGGTCGCGGTGGAAGTCCCAGCTTTAGCGGTCCTCTGAACCGCCTATTTTCAGGTATATACTTAACCCTCTAGAGACTTGTATGTAGTGATGTTATGATGATGTGTTAAGTGTTATGTTCGGATAGCTTTGTGCTAAAATGTGATTTAGAACCTGGTTAGTGAAAAAGGGTAAGCACAAAGTAGAAAATGATGAACCTTAGAATATTACAATGAGACCTTAGATGTAAAGCCGCCTTGAGTACAAGAGCTCGGGTGATCTTTGTCGAATGTATAAGTATACGTGGAGTAATTGTGGAAAATTTTTCCGGGTAAGTGTAAAATGGAAGTGGTAGCTTTCATGACCAGATAGTAAGATTGTTCCGATCGGAAACAAGAGCTTGATGCGTTAAGTGGGTCGGGTTGGGGCCATGCGGGCCAACCCGCGATCGCTTCGGTGGGGTCAGCTCGTGGTCCCGCCAGTGGTAGGGTCACGAGGATGCTAGCCCAAGTTTAGATGACCATCGTATGAGTTCGTGGATGTGTTCGACTGAGCGGATCGTGAAGGCCGGAATGGCCTTAAGGAGATCGAGGCTAGTAAGATGACCAAGTTTGGAGGTGGTGACTCCAAAGTTTTGGGAACCAAGCAATGATCAAGTGTGGTACGTATACTAGAAGAGTTCAAGTGTTCGGTATGGCACGACGAGTAAGAAAGAAGAGAACGTGTGTTATTTCGTGGCCAGATGTGGCGTTGGCAACTTGTTAGAAGAACTTCATCGTTATCCGTCTTGAGAAGGAACATTCGGGACGAATGTTTCTAAGGAGGGGAGAATGTTATACCCCGTATTTTCCATAGTATGTACGTGAGGGCGTACGTATAAAATTCAAGCCTTAAGATTAGGCAAGGTTCGAAATTTGGGCACAAGTGCCAAAAGGAGTCGTTTTTCGACGAAACGTTTTACTAAACTTGCGAAGGGAAAATTCCGGCTATGTCATTTCTAATTTTTGCGGATTTTTCCGAGAGACGAACATTTTGGACCAACGGAGGGTGACATGTGTCACCTCACATTGGAAGGAAGCCGGGCGCAAAGTGGACGAATGGGTCAAGGAGTTGGTAGGATATTTGTGCAAGTTGGTGTGGTAGATGGATAAGGTGTACTTGGCTTGATCCTAGCCCTACACTTGCCTAACACTTGATGGATCTTCGCCATTGGTTGGCCATTTCTTGACCTATAAATACCCCCTTTGGAAGACTTCTTCATCCTAAAATCTTCCTAAGTCTTGAAAGCTCTCTTCCTCCCCTTAGTGTAGTATCTCGCCCAAGAGTCCTCCCCTTTGAGAAGCCTTGGCCGAGAGGGTGCTCCCTCCTAGTGGTGCCGAGGCAAACCCCCTCGCCTTGCTACTTTCAGATAATACCCCCTGTGGTGTAGAAATACCCTCCTAGTATTGTTATAATGCCCAAATACCTTAGCCCATATACCTTATAGTACTTTCCAAAGTCACCTCTATACGTAGAGTCCGGAAATACTATTATACTTTCCCTCAGTCACAAAAACGAAACCCTAAGGAAAACCTTCATAGTCGGTTGAAGTGTTAAGGTTAAGTGCGTAGAACTTCTAAGGGTTGTTTGGAGCGGATTGAGCACTCGAGTAAGAGCTAAACGTTGCTCAGGAGCGACATTAAACTTGGATAATTTTGGGCTCATCGAGGTAAATACTACTGTCCTTCTATTGTAATTGGGAATTACATACTGTAGTTGAATTGAAATGAATATAAGATTCATAGAAGAGAATTGAACTGTAATAAAAGGATATTACAGAATAGACTTGAACTGAAATCACATCAGAAGAAATATAAGTAGAAGTTTAAACTATACTTACTTAGGACTGTATTTACAGTAGACTGATAACCTTTATTGGTTGAATGTTCTGCAAGTAGCATGTGCTACTTAGAAGGTGGACAAGGCTAGCCGGGTTATAGCCGTGAGCGCTTGCTTATAGTCGATAATCGTCGCGAGGTATGTGATTCTTCCTATACTCTTGAGCATGAATATATATATATAGTACGGTAGACGTACGTGTGGCAATGTCTTTTGACTTAAGCCTGAATAATAAGAATCTTGAAGTATTTTAAAAGTATATATATAGTACGGTAGACGTACGTGTGTTAACTGAACGTAGTTGTACGGCAATGTCTTTTGACTTAAGCCTGAATAATAAGAAACTTGAAGTAATGAGTTAAGAAACCATTTTTGAAAGAAGAGTAACACTTGGTTTTAAAAAGAGTTATACTAGCTTTATGGGGAGTTAGGTATAACGTCTTAAAAGAGGTAAAGAAAATGGTTTACTGATTTTAGAAGTTAAGAGACTTGATCTTAAAAGATAAGAGACTTAACTTAATTGAATTAATATGAATTTTGTGTGAAACCTCATTCGTGAGTAATGAGTACTTGGTTTTTAAAAAGAATAACGTTTTACTGATTTCGGAAATCAGAATGAGTATCGACAAACCAAAGCAGCGTTAATAAAGGAAAATGTAATGAATAATGAAGTATTATTAAAACCAGTAGAAACCTCCATCTGCATAGAAACTAAGATGAGACAAAATGATATTACATTTCCTAGATCATGGCTGCTTAATAAGATTGATTATGAATAAGAATAACCTACACTCATATAAGGCATATGTTACTCAATTGTTTTAAAAGAAATTAAGACATTGAACTATGAAACTTTTCTAAAATAAAGAGCCTTGAGTAATTGAAATTAGGCAAACTGGAACCTTAGGGAAAAGAATGTAGTTGAAAAGGAAAGTGTTTTGGTTTACCTAAAAATGTGAGTCACTCTATTTTATACTACGGGTATCGGGTGACTTTTATAAAAGGAATGGATCTCTTTAAAAGGAATTTAACGTACGTAGTACTTTAGGGTTAACACCCGGATTTTGACATAAAATGAAAGTACTGTGAGTTGTGTATAACTTTCCTATGCTTGTTGTTGTATAACTTGCCTATGCTTGTTATTGTGTAAACTGCCTATGCTTGTTGTTGTGTAACTTGCCTGTGCTTGTTGTTGGATAACTTGCCTATGCTTATTGAGATAGTCTTTGTTGTGCAAGAATTGTGTTTCTATTCTACCGCGTCTCTCGATGGAGGGCCGGTTGACTTGTTGAGAACTTACTTGGACATACCGGCAGTGACGGGAGATTCCACGGGTACGCTTCCATTATTATTATTACATGGGCATGTCTACACCGATGATGTGGACATGTGACCATTATGGTTATTTATGGCGGCATCGTGACTTACGGCCAGGATCGGCGCGAGTCGCTTATTTGCCCCGCTACCACGCGGACGCGTGGATCTCGTATAGGTTATCGCACCGCCACGGTCGCCTTCGCGCAAAGTATCGTGACTTACGGTTGTGATCGCGCGTGCTGCTTACTTGCCCCGCCGCTACGTGATGCAGGTGGATCTGGTATAGGTTATTGCACCTGCCACGTGTCAGCTTCGCGAGTCAGTATTTGGATGGAGCTTCGTGACTTACGGTTGTGATCTGGTGCGTAGCCGATTCACTTGCCCCCGTCAGCTACGTGGCGCAGGTGGAGCTGCGAGGCTATCAGACTTGCCACGTGTCGCCTTCATGATATGGTTGTACAAGATTATTGGTACGGTCGGATCCGTAGTTATACTTGCCCCAGACGGTTTATGACACGTGGGACCCGTGTTCATGTATACTCGTGTTGTTATATCATAGATCACGCCAGAGGAAGGAATTCTACGGGCACGAGTGATGATTTGGAGGGCGTGAGTCCCTGACTTGATATAACTGCTTATATGTTGTGTACTGTAGTTTGGTTATCATACATGTCTCCCGCTTTATATAGACTGTTATGATTTCATTTACGATTTTCGTTTCACATACTGTACTTGTCAGATCGACCTCCTTCGGGGCCGTTCATGCCGCAGTGTAAGTACATCGGCCGATCCCCGCTTAGGATCACCTTTCAACAGATTGGGAAGCTCCGCCTTCGCAGAGGCTTATCTTTGGTATGTTACCCGAGTCCAGAGGTTCTGTACATTCGTGGTATGGTATGGCCCCGTCCCGTCATAGTTGTTGTATAAATCTTAGAGGTCCGTAGTTCAGGCGGTGGTTGTAAGGATTATGAATCGCTCAAATGTTTATATATATATATGTTGAAAGGCAACCGTTTTGGTTGGCCTATTTCCTTTCATCTTGATCCATGTCTATTTGCATGTTTAAGTTTTTATTTCCGCTGGTTTTCTCTGATGTTGTATCACTAGGGTGCCCGGGGTAAGGCACCAGTCACGGGCCCGGGTTCGGGTCGTGACACCTATGCACTTAGTATGATTTCAAATTCCAATAGAATCCTGGGGAAGAACACTGGAAAGCAGTCAAGAGTATCTTAGATGAACTAAAGAATATTTCTTAGTCTATGGTGGACAAGAAAATCTAGTCGCTATTGGGTACACTGATGCTAGCTTCCAGACAGATCTTGATGACTTCAAGTCTCAGTCTGGATATACTTTCATTTTTAATGGTGGAGCGGTGAGTTGTAAAATTTCTAAGCAAGCTACAACTGTTGATTCGATAACTGAAGTCGAGTACATTACTGGATCGGAAGCTGGTAAGGAAGTTATCGTGATATATGAGTTCCTGAAGGAACTAGGGGTTGTTCCAAGTACCACATGTCCAATAATGATTTATTGTGACAACACTGATGTGATTGCGCAAGCTAAGGAGCCAAGATCAACAAACAGAAATAAACATGTACCGAGGAAATACCACATACTCAAGGAGATGGTAGAGACTGAGGAAATAAGTTTATACTAAGTTACCACAGATGATAATCTAGCTAACCCATTTACTAAACCATTGAGCTTATTTAAGCATAATCGTCATTTTGAAAATATGGGTATTAGATACATTGGTGATTGGTTATAGGCCAAGTGGGAGATTGAAAGTATGTATGTCCTAGAGACAATTATTTTAGGAACAAATGTATTTGAACACATTCGTAGTATTAATAAGATTAATATATTATGGCATTTACAATTATTGAATTATTATTTGATTGTTTGTAATTATTCATTAATGTGTATCCCTTGAGCTTACATTGTCATTAATAGAGTGAGATATTAATGATAGAGCGTAACTCTCAAAGTAGCCTCAACTAATGATCATCGAGAATGAGATATTAATGTTATGTTATAAGTCGACATGTGGTCTGCTTTACATTCTTGGAGAATGTAGTATGTCTCAGTTGCTACTAGTAATGTTTACTAGTGATGGACACATGGAAACTTTTGGAAAGTATTGGTATACCCTGCTGATAAACTGTTTGTATACATGTTACACCCCGTAATTCCAGGACATGTTTAAGAGAATGTACGTAAGGAAACAGGACTTAAAAATTTGAACGAAAGGAAGAATTGTTTTTCCGAACCTCGGAAAGGAAAATTGTCCGTTAATGAGAATTGGGTTCTCAGAATTTTTATTTGAGACTGTTGGAATTTATCGGAACTATGGTATTTTATTTTTAGAGTTGGATACGTGGGGCCCACCCGAGAAATTTTACGTTTTTGTGGGGGCCACGAGGTTTCCGATATTTTGACCAATTATAAAAATTTCGGGAAATGAAATATTATGGACCAATGGGAGGGCGACACATGTCACCCTCCACATAGTTGTTGGATGAATAAGAGAATTGACCAAGTCAAAGGGGTCAAGTGGAAGCTTGATATTATTGACCAAAATTGACTAAGATCCTAGCCATCCATATGTTTTAATCCTAGCCATTGGTTGTTCTATATATCTACATACTACTAGTGCAAGACTAGAATTTCCACACTTAGAAAAAATTCAGGAAACTTGAGCATTGTGCAAAGTTGCTCTCGGTTAAGGGCCCTTATCCACACAAAATTTTTGCAATCTTGCTTCTTAATTCACAATACTTAAACTCAAGGTTCCTAGAGGTATTATAAGGATATCTCAATACAAAAATCCCGGAAAAACTACATTTTTACGTTAGTCGCAAGATGAAAACCTAAGGTATTCTTCAACTTTGAAGTTGGAACTTGAAGAGGAGTTCTTCACAAGCTTCTAAGGGTTGCTTGGAGTGGATTGGAACGTCAAGAAGAGGAGCTAAAGTTGCTAAGGATCGACTTTAAATTTTGGATTGGATTTGGGCTTATTGAGGTATAAATCTCCGTATTACTATTGTGATTGAAGATTCCATGTTATGATAAGTTATAAGTGATCATGTGATATATATTATGAAGATTGATAAGTGTTATGGAATTATGGAAGCCAAAATCCGAAACTAGCATGTTTAGCGGTAAGATTGTAATTCAATTTAATTGTTAGTTTTAGTCGTCGCATGTTATGTAAAGAAGTGATTATAGTTGTTAAAATTGGTTGCAACTATATAACATGTTTGAATAACAACTTGGATTGAAAAGGAATTGGAAAAGGAAATGGGAAATGACTACTTGTTGTTATATTGTGAAATTGCCGAAATGGCCTAGAATTTTGGAATATTTTGGGGCAGTTTTGTGGCAGTTTTACGGGCTGTTTTAGACTTGTATATATGCAGAAATTGGGTGGTAATATATATGATTAATGTGGTAGAATTGGCTAGTGAAAGTCCTAAGGAATAAAGGTGAAAAAGGGTGCAAAAAGGCTTGATATCTTATCCTAAATATTGATGAAATTATGGACTGTTTTGTATATATTGTGTCACGACCCGTTCCGGGGCCCGTGACTGGTGCCTTACCCCGGGCACCCTAGTGATACAACATCAGAGTAATCAGCGGAACATAAAACACATACATGAAACAAATGAAGTACAAAACAAGAACTGAGGGAAAACTTGCCTTTCTAAGATATATATAAATAACAACTCTTACAAATGAACTTTAATCCTTTTACAAACCCCGCCCACAACAAGATTTCTGCACTTAAGAAATGATACGACAACAATGGCGGACAGGCCCCGCCATACCCTGAATGTAAATACCTACAACGACAGGACTATACCAAGATAAGCCTCCGAGGAACGGAGCTTTCCCAAACGCCGAATCGTGACTCCTAAGAGCGAGGATCAACGATCGTGTACCTTTACCGCGCAGATGAACGCAGCCCTGGCGAGGTCAAGATAACAGTACCAAGTATGTGAAATCAAAATACTGAAAATGAAATCATAGTAGTCCATATAAAGCGAGACAAGTATGATAACCAAACTACGCTCACAATAAGCGATATGTCAAGTCGTGACTCACGCCTCAAAGTCATCACAATAAAACCGTGACGGTAAGTGCGAAGGCATAGCCGACTACTAAGACCCCGCACCACAAATGCCATAAATCGTATCACGAGGTCTTTCTAGACCGCACCCACGATCGGCCGCCACTTGCCCGCAATATCAATGTGCGCGTCTATCCCTGGAACTCCCGCAGCTCCGCATAGGTCACACACAGACCCGCATAAGGTATTCCTCGAATCATGGTCCTAGACCACCTGAGGTATACCCCGCATCGAAGGCAGCTTAACCCTCGGTATCCGCCTAGGCTCCCGCAGCCCGCATAGCCCCTCAAAGACCGCATAGTCCCTCAAAGATCGTATAGAATCCCCGTCGTGCTAAACACCCGAATGATCAATCCCGAGCATACCGCTGCTCCGCATAGTCTCATAGACCGCATAGGCCGTATAGACCCGCATCAAGGGTGGCAAGCCCTCGGTATAACAATTCAAGGGGGTATGTGATACAATAACAGTACAACGGGCTTAACGTTTAACAACGTAAGCACAACAATAATAACCCTCTTACACAACATCACAAGATACTAACACACGTAGCATCCTAACATGTTTACTTATCAAATCAACAAGAAAGTATTACAAGGCTATCACAAACCAATACAATCAAGTTATTCACACAAGGTACTTTCTACTAACAAGTTCGGGTATCTATCCCCAAAGTACTTCACACATTAAATCTTTAAAAGATCCGTTTCTTCCACATAAGTCACGCAATACCCGTAGTATAAAATAGAGTGACTGTCTTTTTAAGTAAACCAAAACACTTACCTTTGTAAAATCAAGTAACAACATTATTTTCCAAACGCCCAAGTTTGCCTAATTTCAAATGTTCACGTTTCTTATTTTAGAAAGGTTTCAGAGTTCATAGCCTTATTCTTTAAGAATATAATTCTCTTTAAACAAATTGAGAAACATAAGTAGGACATTCTTGTTTATAACAATCTTATTACAAAATTGTGATCTAGAAATATCATTTTGTCTCATCTTAGCTTCTATGCAGATGGGAGTTTCTACCGGTTTTAATAATACTTAATTATTCAAAACATTTCCTTTATTAACGCCGCAGTTGGTTTGTCGATACACATTTCGATTTCCTAATCAAGAAACATTATCCCTTTTAAAACCAAGTACTCATTTCTCACGAATGAGGTTTCACCTAATTCACATAATTCACTTAAGTTAAGTCTCTTAACTTCTAACATAACTAAAACATTCGTTTTATCTCTCTTAAGCCGTTATACCTAACTTCCCATAAAGCTAGTATAACTCTTAAGCTTTTTAAAAACAGTTCTTAATTCTCTTGAACTACTTCAAGATTATTATTATTCGCTTAAGTCAAAAGACATTGCCGCATAACTACGCTCAACACACGACGCTCACCGTACTACATAGTTATACACACATCATGCTAGAAGAGATAGGAAGAGGTTCACATACCTCATGCGATTATCGACTATTAGCAAATCGCTTCCACGCTATAACCCGCTAGCTCGTCCACCTTCTCAAGAGCACATGCCACTCGCAGAACATTCAACCTATACAGTTACACAAGTCTATCAAAGTCTAGACTACACCATCTACACTACCATCAGAATACACCCTATGTAATTACAGTTCTTCTTTAAATTCAGCTTAAGTCCAAGGACATCACACAACACTAAGTTCAAGACTATATATAGTATACTTCAACTATATATTCTAACAACATGTAATCTCCAATTACAATAGGACAAGATAATTACCGATAAGACCATAATTATCCAAGTAGAGATGTCGATCCTGGGCAACTTTTAGCTCCAAATCCGAGCGCTCCAACCCGCTCTAAACAACCATTAGAAGTTCTAACCAACTTCTACACAATACTCCAACTCACTATGGAGATTTTTCCTGTGGTTTCGGTTTTGTGACCGACGGAAGTATAATAGTATTTCGGCTTTTCAGATAGGTATAACCTTAGAATACAACAAGGTATACGGCTAAGGTAATTTGGGCATTATAACAATACTTTGAGAGTATTTCCACACCACAAAAAGTGGGGTATTATACAAAACAACTAGGCTGGGGGTACACTCTGGCTAGCACCCCTAGAGTGGGGTGCTCTCGGCCACAAGGGAGGCCTCTACTAACTCAACACAAGGGAGGGAGAAGGAGAGCTTTCAAGACTTAGGCAAATTTATGGATGAATTAGTCTTCAGGGCGTGGTATTTATAGGTCAAGTGAAGGCCAACCAATGGCCAAGATCTTGCTGTGCAAGGCAAGTGTAGGCCAAGATTCACCCATGTGTCCTTGACCAACTAACACACAAAAATATCCTACCAACTCCCTTGACCAACAAGGCCAATTCGCCCAACCTCCCTTTACCGCCCACTCACGTCCGCCAATGAGAGGTGCTGGCGCCTCTCGCTGGCCCAACACGCTTCGTCTCTGAAAAATCCGTAAAAATAAAAATGACATAGCCGAAATTCCCTACGAAAGTCGTGGAAACGTTTCATTAAAAACGACTCTAATCGGTGTTGTGCACAAAAATAATTCGCCAAGCCTATTCTCAAGTTCGAATTTCCTACGCACGCCCCTCGCAGACATACTGGAAATACTGGTATAACATTCTCCTTCCTTAGAAACATTCGTCCCGAATGTTCCTTTTAAGTCTCAAACAAAACGCGTGCGCCAAGATAGTCTTCACTACTATACTTACGAATCAATCGCTACACTGACACAGAAACAACTTGCGCAAAAATGCTTACATCCAAGTCCACGAGGAAACACCTCTAACATCACCAAAATGATACCACTTTTGTCACTTTGCCTGAGGCATTAACCTTCTCAGGCGACCCAACAAATGGTACCGGCTGCATGCGATCACCGCCGTGACATTCGAACTCTTACCACATTTCGACATCGCCGTGATCCAAAACTCTGGTTACTATCCCTAACGTGGTCATCATTAATCGAATACTCGATGGATCTTCGATACTTCCGAACATAACAATACGAAGGCGGACGTCTTGCCTCCTAAGTCGGACGGCAACTGCTAACATATAGGCAACCTGGCCTATTCTTCTCATGAACTCAAAAAGCCCCAAGTAACTCGGGCTAAGTTCCCTCTGTTTTCCAAAACTCGTCACACAATCCGGGGTGGTACTTTCAAGAAGATCGGCCAACCTGAACTCTAGCGTCGTCGCGATTATCCGCACGATTCTCCGAGCCGCGTAACCTCTTCTAGACAAGCTTCCCCCTATCCACAGTCTGCTGGAACAAGCCTGAACCAACTATCTGAACCTTGCCAACATCGAACCAATCGATCGGCAACTTTACACTTCCGCCCCTACAAGGCTTCAAAAGGTGACATCCGAACACTGAAATGGTAGCTTAAACACTCCCTCGCGAGAGACAACAATCCCACAACTATCCTCGAAATCCAAGCACCGGCAGAAGCGAATGCGGTCGAGACTCACCGAGTTCTTAACCCGCTCGTAAAACTTACGGAAAAAAAACAGTGCACTGGCTCCATCGTCATAAGGTGAAGGTAGGCACCCGTGCAAATTTACAACCTTTCGGATAACTCAACACACCGAGTAAACGGTCCCGATCAGAAGAACACGATGGGCTGCCCCATCGGCGACCACCGGTCGAACGCATCCGCGAACTCGTCTGACGCTGTTAACTAAACTTGGGCCTAACACCTCACAACCCTAACACAAGGCGGGACCACCACAACCGACCCACCAAACCTACCGCGGGTTGACCAAGCGTGGCCTCAACCCGGCAGAACGCACACAATACTAGCTCCCCGATCCGGAACAATCTCACTAATCACGTTTCGAAAACCTAGCGGTCTTCTTAGCTCAACTACCCCCTTTTATTCCACACTACTAGGGACCTATCCCAAACATAGCTCACGTGCACTATGCACTTCCAATAAGGATCAAACATAACACTACACCTTTTTTTTTTTTTTTTTTTTTGGGACGGCCTCACCTCTAGGTCTCTACGTATAAAGCTCTAAGGCTCACCGTCTCTATCCCCCAAAATCTTACTCGGTTAAACAACCATGATCTAATCACAACTAACACACTACTATCAGAACATAGCACTTAAGGTATACTCACCTTATCACATAAACAAAACTCTAGAGGGTTAAAGATATGTCTGCATCTACTGCTTCACTCCCCTTAGTCGTTCTAATCAAACTCGCCTGTGAGGCGATAGCTGGGGAAGGTGACGAACTACCCACCGACCCTGAAGGCTAAGTCCTCTTACAAGGACACTCTTCGACACCAGACCCTGACGGTCATGGGTACAACAAGTACCAACCAAAAGACGACATTCCCCGGGATGACGTGCATGTAATGACGGAAGCCACAGAGTTACGACCAACTCCTGCATACCGAACGTCCCGAACCTGCGGAGGACCTCTGCACCGTGGACGTGCATAATCTAATACGCCGGTGAGGTGACTGCCGAAAGTTACCAAGGACCTGCTGCTCGCCTCTTCTCGTCGCCGTTAACCCGTCGATCTCTACGTTTCTCGGCCTGCTGCGCATAAGCCCGTACACAGGCCATGCCCAAGCCTAGCTGAAGAATTACTCTCGCACAGCCCTCTCTTAGGTAGTCATCAAGACTCGCGGTACATCGGTATACTCTCTGGTAGCCAAATCCATAGCTAATGCGGTCGCCTCTTTGCACTCTATATTCACTGTTCCCGGTCGTGGAACTGAAGGTTCAAATATCATGGCCGCAGTAGGAACTGCCGCCGCCGTGCCAAACTTTGCTGGGGCTAGTGACGTCGCAGAACTCCCCAAATGAAGCACTACCCTAGGTAAAGATTGGGCCCGTGCCCTCGTGACCCTCTGTACTCAACTCGCAGCTCCCTCGGCTGCCTTGCCCTCCTGGGCCCGGGTTTGCCCTACGCGGAGGCATAACGATAAGGGAAAGAAATACGTTCAGAGGGTCCAACTTACAACACAGCTCTAAGGCACGATCTCAGAGTGAGAAGAATAGGAACCAATCCTAAATACCCTATAGCCTCCTGATTATTGGTGTGGTGCACAACACACCGATAATCAACTTCCATCGATACGGTGCAGACACTTTTCAGGATTAATCGCTCGATACCACTTTTGTCACGACCGTTCGGGGCGTGGTCGTGTCTTACCCCGCACCCTAGTGATACAACATCGAGTAATCACGAACATAAAACACATACATGAAACAAATGAAGTACAAAACGATGTCGAGAAAACTTGCCTTTCGGCATATATATAAATAACAACTCTTACAAATGAACAATTTAATCCTTTACAAACCCCGCCTACAGCAGATTACGGACCTCTAAGAAATGATACGACAACAATGGCGAACAGGGCCGCCATACCCCTGAATGTAAATACCTACAACGACAGGGGACTATACCAAGATAAGCCTCCGGAGGAACGGAGCTTTCCCAAACGCTGAACTGTGACCCTAAGAGCGAGGATCAACGACTGGTGTACCTTTACCTGCGGCATGAACGCAGCCCCCCGAAGGAGGTCAGTACAACAGGTACCAAGTATGTGAAACTGAAAATACTGTAAATGAAATCATAGTAGTCCATATAAAGCAGGAGACAAGTATGATAACCAAACTACAGTTCACAATAAGCAGTCATGTCAAGTCAGGGACTCACGCCCTCAAAGTCATCACAATAAAAACCGTACGGGGTAAGTACGAAGGCATAGCCGACTACTAAGACCCCCAGTACCACAAATGCCATAAACTGTATCACGAGGTCTTTCTAGACCGCACCACATGATCGAAGCTGGCCACTTGCCCGCAATATCAATGTGCGCGTCTATCCCTGGAACTCCCGCAGCTCCGCATAGGTCACACACAGACCCGCATAAGGTATTCCTCGAATCATGGTCCTAGACCACCTGAGGTATACCCCGCATCGGCGCTTAACCTCGGTATCCGCTAGGCTCCGCACAACGCATAGCCCCTCAAAGACCGCATAGTCCTCAAAGACCGCATAGGAATCCCCGCATCGTGCTAAACACCCGAATGATCAACTCGAGCATACCGCGCTCGCGATAGTCTCATGAACCGCATAGCCGTATAGACCGCATCGCGTGGCAAGCCCTGTGATAACAAGTCGGGTATGTGATACAATAATAAGATAACGGGCTTAACGTTTAACAACGTAAGCACAACAATAATAACCCTCTTACACAACATCACAAGATACTAACACACGTAGCATCCTAACATGTTTACTTATCAAATCAACAAGAAAGTATTACAAGGCTATCACAAACCAATACAATCAAGTTATTCACACAAGGTACTTTCTACTAACAAGTTCGGGTATCTATCCCCAAAGTACTTCACACATTAAATCTTTAAAAGATCCGTTTCTTCCACATAAGTCACGCAATACCCGTAGTATAAAATAGAGTGACTGTCTTTTTAAGTAAACCAAAACACTTACCTTTGTAAAATCAAGTAACAACATTATTTTCCAAACGTCCAAGTTTGCCTAATTTCAAATGTTCACGTTTCTTATTTTAGAAAGGTTTCGTAGTTCATAGCCTTATTCTTTTAAGAATATAATTCTCTTTTAAACAGTCTGAGAAACATAAGTAGGACATTCTTGTTTATAACAATCTTATTACAGCAGCCGTGATCTAGGAAATATCATTTTGTCTCATCTTAGCTTCTATGCAGATGGGAGTTTCTACTGGTTTTAATAATACTTAATTATTCAAAACATTTCCTTTTATTAACGCTGCAGTGGTTTGTCGATACACATTTCTGATTTCCGGAATCAGTAAAACATTATCCCTTTTAAAAACCAAGTACTCATTTCTCACGAATGAGGTTTCACCCAGAATTCACATAATTCACTTAAGTTAAGTCTCTTAACTTCTAACATAACTAAAACATTCGTTTTATCTCTCTTAAGCCGTTATACCTAACTTCCCATAAAGCTAGTATAACTCTTAAGCTTTTTAAAAACAGTTCTTAATTCTCTTGAACTACTTCAAGATTATTATTATTCGGGCTTAAGTCAAAAGACATTGCCGTACAACTACGTTCAACACACGTACGTCTACCGTACTACATAGTTATACACACATCATGCTAGAAGAGATAGGAAGAGGTTCACATACCTCGCGACGATTATCGACTATTAGCAAATCGCTCCACGGCTATAACCCGGCTAGCCTGGTCCACCTTCTCAAGTAGCACATGCTACTCGCAGAACATTCAACCTATACAGGTTACACAAGTCTATCAAAGTCTAGACTACACCAGTCTACACCAGTCTACTGTAATACAGTCCTATGTAATTACAGTTCAGTTCTCTTCTTTAAATTCAGGCTTAAGTCCAAGGACATTGCCACAACACTAAGTTCAGTACTATATATAGTATACTTCAACTATATATTCTAACAACATGTAATCTCCAATTACAATAGGGGGACAAGATAATTACCTCGATAAGCCCATAATTATCCAAGTAGAGATGTCGATCCTGGGCAACGTTTAGCTCCAACTCCGAGCGCTCCAACCCGCTCTAAACCACCATTAGAAGTTCTAACCAACTTCTACACAATACTCCAACGGACTATGGAGATTTTTCCTAGGGTTTCGGTTTTGTGACTGACGGGAAGTATAATAGTATTTCTGGGCTTTTCGTATAGGTATAACCTTAGAATACAACAAGGTATACGGCTAAGGTAATTTGGGCATTATAACAATACTTGGAGAGTATTTCTACACCACAAAAAAAAGGGGGGTATTATACGAAAACAACTCGGCTAGGGGGTACACTCGGCTAGCACCCTAGAGTGGGGTGCTCTCGGCCACAGGGAGGCCCTCACGAACTCAACACAAGGGAGGAGAAGGAGAGCTTTCAAGACTTAGGCAAATTTATGGATGAATTAGTCTTCAAAGGGGTGGTATTTATAGGTCAGTGAAGGCCAACCAATGGCCAAGATCTTGCCAAGTGCAGCAAGTGTAGGGCCAAGATTCACCCATGTGTCCTTGACCAACTAACACACACAAAAATATCCTACCAACTCCCTTGACCAACAAGGCCAATTCGTCCAACCCTCCCTTTACCGCCCACCACGCTCACAATGAGAGGGTGCCGTGGCGCCTCTCGTTGGCCCAACACGTTTCGTCTCTCGGAAAAATCCGTAAAAAATAAAAATGACATAGCCGGAAATTCCCCTACGAAAGCTGTGGAAACGTTTCGTCGAAAAACGACTCTAATCGGGTGTTGTGCACAAAAATAATTCGTCCAAGCCTATTCTCAAGTTCGAAATTTCCTACGTACGTCCCTGCGTACATACTCTGGAAATACGGGGTATAACATATTGTGGGGCAGAATTTTACATGTCCTGTTAAGGCGTGTAATCCCCTTTGGTTAGCTGAATTGTTGTGCCTTAAATGTGGCGTTTGGTTATTTATTTTCGGGCCTTGAAAAAGGTGGAAAAGTATGTAGAAACAAAGGAAGTGCTGCCCGATTTTCCGTAGAATAAGAGACCTTACACTTAGTATGATTCTACGTTAAAAAGTTAGGAGTTGATAGACATGTTATGATTAATATAGGTTGAAGTACTACGAGTAGCGTATTCTACTTAAAGGATGGAATAACTATCAAGGTTGAAGTACTTTGGAGCATTTTGCTACTTGTCGATAATCGTCGCGAGGTATGTGAACCTCTTCCTTCTTTTGGCATGATTCTACGTATGAAATATACATGTGGTGTTATTTCATGATTCATTCTACTCTTAGAAGTTAAGAGGTATGTATGTTGATTTACTCTATGTAAAAAGTATGTCTAATTATCCTAAGTCTTTACCAAGTCTTATGGGAGATGTTGGTAAGAATGGTTAGGAAGTTATGAGGGTTGATTTAAAGCTATGTGACTTGATTTGTATGAAGTAAGTAAGTTGATTTTATATTTGAAAATGACTTGGATTTATATGTGAAAAGGGACTTGATTTTATAAGTGAAAGTTATATGATTTTAAAGAGAATAAGTTACTTGGTTTCGGAAGAGTATGAAACTTTATTTTTCAAGTTATGGGACTTGATTTCTAGAGTATAGATGACATGATTTTATATGTATAAGCGACATGATTTTAAAGAATGTATGTTATGAAGTTTTAAGACTATGAACTTTGATTTCTTTAAAGGATTATGAGACGTTATTTTCAAAAGTTAAGAAGATTGATTTCAAAAGAGTGTGTAACTGGAGTTTTTAAAAAGAAGAAATTTATTGATTTAAAAGAGAAGGAGTTTTATGATTCTTTTTAAAGTATGTATGTACGTAGTACTTTTGGGTTTAGTTTCCCTAGTGTAATAAGAAATAAAAGTGCCTTAAGTTCTCTAAAATGAAAGGTTGTTATAATAGCTTTATGGAAAGTTGTTATAACGACTTAAGAAGAAGTGAAAAGATGGTTTAAAAAAATGTTATGTAAGGAAAATCACACCGAGCCTACAAATAGGCCGAATTATGTTATGAGATACACCGAGCCTACAAATAGGCCGGATTATGTTATGAGATACACCGAGCCTACACATAGGCCGGATTACGCCATATTACACTGAGCCTACACATAGGACGGGTTACATCATCTTACACCGAGCCCCACAGGCGGGCTGGATTATGCTACATGATTCCACAGTACACCGAGCCCCACAGGCGGGCCGGATTATGCTACATGATTCCACAGTACACCGAGCCCCACAGGCGGGCCGGATTATGCTACATGATTCCACAGTACACCGAGCCCCACAGGCGGGCCGAATTATGCTACATGATTCCACAGTACACCGAGCCCCACAGGCGGGCCGGATTATGCCACATGATTCATCAGTACACCGTGTCCCGCAAATGGGCCGGATTACATTATCACGTATGGATAATCAAAGTAAGCTCCCAAATAAGAAGTCCCTCCATAAAGGGCCGAATTATGTTATGTAAGATATGTAAGTTATGTGGAAAAACTTGATTGAATTCTTAAGTATGTATGTAAGAATATGATGTTAATTCTTATTGAAAGAAGGAAAAGAACGGTTAATGTACGATTGATTTCAGGAGTTAAAATGGCACGGTAGGATCTGGTATTTCATTTTTATACTTGCCTCTGTCATTCTTTTATACATTTATGATGTGGTTACTGTACCTTATTTCTGTTCCATACTAGGTACCTGTTGCTCGACTTTTCGGCCGCGCTCATGCCCGCAGTGTTAGGTACACAAAGTTGGTGATTCTCGCCTTAGGATCTCTGCTCGCTTTGGGAAGAAGCTCCATTCACTCCGAGGCTTATCTTTGGGTACGGTTTCCGATGTTGTAGATTTATGTACATTCGTGGGTATGGCGGCCCCCCCGCCACAGTTGTAATTCTTAGAGGTCTGTAGTCATATCTTGTGGGTCGGTTTGTAAAGAAGAAGGATGTAACTGCGTTTGGTTATGTATATGTATATGCGTCCAGGGAGGTAGCCTTATCGGCTAACCTGTTGTTTATTTCTTGTTGATTTATTTTATGAGTTTCATGTATGTTCCGTTGATTATCTCTGATGTATACCTGTAAGGGTGCCCAGGTAGGGCATCAGTCGTGGGCCCGGGGTCGGGTCGTGACAATACATATCTAAAGTGTTATCAGCGTGTGGGAGATAAAGGTCATTTGACTTGAGGTCAATACGCAGTTTACAGAGTAATGTATTTTGACCCTGTCCTAAGCTTTAATTCTTTATAGGATAAGATACAACTTATGTTGGGTGCATTACGATGTAAACTAAGGTGGTAGTTGACCCAAGAATAGGATTCATTCCTCGATTGGATATTCGATAGAACCACTCAACTTCTAAGTGATATTAGGTCGACCAAGCCATTGGTCAATGCAAGAGACATATTTAGAATATGGTCTAATTGTCGACTAATATAGATGAGATAAAGTGATCAAGCCATTTGGATAGACACATGGCAAATCCTAAGCTTGATCGAGTGTGTCGTGAATGAAAGGAATTTATCATCTCACATAAAGGTTATGTTTCCTGGATTCATGTAAACGTACTTCACATATTGAGTTCGTCGTACGTCACATTCTATGAGTTCCGTATGGACCTTGATTGGATTAATATCGATATGGGAAAGCCTATAGGGTCACACTATGTCGATTGTCTCTTCGATCTAAGGGTGTATTCATAAAGTATTAAATATTCGATTTAGAATCGAGATATTTAAATTGATAATAACTATGGGAAAATTTCTATTTGATGGAAATTATTTATTAAATTTTGGATTTAATTAAACGTGTTGATTATATACGGGACGAAAAGGAGCCGCGACGCCATCGATCGAGCCGCTGGCTGACCGACAAAATGGCCTAGTCGATCGCCCATCGCACTCGAGATTTGGGTCATACTTGGAGCCCAACCCTAATATGATATTTGACCTAATTCCCCATATATAAACAATACTAACCCCATAAGTTTGACACACTAAATCAATATCATTTTCTAGACTTAGAGTTTAGAAAAGGAATTCTCTCGAACTTCTGCCAAGCTTTTCTGGATTTCTTGACAGAGGAATACACCGTAGTATAGTGCTTGCAGTCGAAGAACAGTCGTGTGTAATCCCTTAGTAAAGACTCCAGATAATACAATTTGTAAGTGTTCATGTTCATGTTTTACATTACAGGTTTGATTGTCATATTATCGTACCAGAATTATTATTGGGTTAAGTAAGCAAAATAAAGTTTTAATTTTCGTTGCGCCTTAATTATGTGTTTTGAACCCAACAAAACTCTACATTTGAGTCACTGACCATTCTCGGTGTCCAATAGCCAAATTGCAATACTTCTTGCAATGAAGCTTTTGTTGACTTATCTGGTGACTTCTCGTGCACAAAATTCTGCAGTTCGCAGTTAGTGTCACAGCAAAATATTTGGTTGCATCACCAAATTCTAGAAAGAAATCATATTATTTAAAATTTATGATTTTAAATATGTATATGACATTTTTCTTGCATAAAATCAAGTTATTTAAGATAAAACAAAAAAATTAAAATCAAATTTATTTCAAATATAGAAAGTAATCATATTTTTTAAACAAACTAAAAAAACAACTATCCTTTGGCCATAGATATTGTTTCATATTTTCTACCATTTAATATAACAATATTTTAAAAATATTCCACGACAATAAATTAAAAAGGAATGATGTAAATTTTCTATACGCTCACACGTGTAAAACATTGTATACGAACTTTACAAACTTTTGAGTATATATAATACTAGTCACTCTTAACTCGTATTACAATTTACACGTGTATCACTTGTTAATAATCACTGATGTATATCAAGTCATGAACTTTACAAGTCATGAATTTGCTCCCATAAAAAAGAGTTAGAGAGATGTTTCTCTCACTAGGCGAAAATGCTCTCAACATTTTTTCCTAGTTGCTCTTCTATGTCTTCCTTCTTCTATGATTTTCATCAACTGATATACTACACGGATTGTTCTTTGATCTAATCCATCCTACGTTGAAGTTTGTGTGCTCATTTCACGCGCACTCTAATTGATTTGTTATAGAGTAAGGTATCTTCCTTATAGCCATGAGAAAGATTACAAAGATTTCAGCCAAAAGAATGAAAGAGATTATTTTGATTGTTCAAGATTATAAGTTACAAGATATGAATTTGAAGTTTGCATTTCGGCGGGCACTTAGGCGTTGGTTTGTAAATTTCTCCGAATATTGCGGAATTTTCGTGACAGCGGTGTTGATGGGTTATTAGCAGCCGTGAGGTGTTCTTGGTGTGCAAGAGGTCATGATGGTGGTCTTGGGTCGAGAAGCAGCACTTGGTTTCTCCCAACCTTCCGGCAACCTCGGCTAGTGTTCCATTGGAAAGCTTCACAATGGAGGTTTACTGGTCTTGGATTTCCCGGTCTATTGCGGGAAAGGTGGGTGGTCGGTTGCAGGAGGGTCGTGATGGTGATAAAGGGTTGTGGTTGAAACCCTTGGTTCACCGCCCAATTATCTTGAGTCGCGGAGCTTTTCCTGCAGTTCCTTAGAAGCCGGAAAGTGGCCGCGATTCCGGTAGATTCCCGACTCGCAGGAGTTTGCGGATCTTGTTGGTGATCCGGTCAAAGCGGGTATGGAGGTGGACCCGGTGCGGGGTAGTGTTGTTGTTCGTGGTTTGAGGCTTGAACTCGGGCCTCCGATCCTTGGTTTCGAGTGCAAAGAGTTTTTTCCGGCGCCACTGATGCAAGGTCAACGGAACTCGAGGTTAGTCACGGGTTCAAGGGTCGCCGTGGGTGGACATGGGTCTTGGGGAAAGTCCACGGGCCACCAGACTTTAGTGGTTGACTCAGAACTTTTCATTTCCAATCGCCTTGGAAATGCTAAGGTCAATGGCAGGGTTTTTAGCCAAAAGAGGTCTAGTAATTTGATACATTCTTTGTCATGGATGTCAATGGCACACCTCACTCATTTTGTGCTACGAATTTAATCCGAGAGTACCAAGGATACATCTCATTCTATGGGACATCGAAACTTGAAAAGGTTGAGAACCAAGAGTCATCTCTCCTAATGTATTCAAAGGTTACGAAACCAAAGGCAGCCGTCAAAAGAGGTTTAGCAACTTGATGGCTACGGATTCGGCGGGCTCCTCTTCAAACGACGCTTGACATCGTTGGTCTCATGGATCTTGTTAGAGCCCGGTCCGCGTGGTATGCTGGGGTCCCGGGTTGCAAGAGGTCGTGATAGTGGTCAGGTCGTGGATGGAATCCACGGGTCACGGGATGGAAGCGTAATCTTACGGGATAAAGCGTATGGCTTTTTGTTGTTTTCCGACCGGCGCATGGAGGTCGGGTTGATTCGGTCTTGTGGATGATCCAGGTCGATGGCGGGTCGACGGTGGTCACGGGTCGTGGTTCATGTCCACGAAACATCGCCTAAGGTTGGTGAAGGCTGGGACTTCTTTTCCCAAGGATATCGAGAAGGCAAATGTTGCGGCTTCAAGCCTCACCCCTTCTCGAGGATGTCGGGTCGCATGGGTGGGTTTGGGCCCATGGAGGATCAAGAGGATGGTTACGGTCCAAGGAGGGTCGGCGGGTAGTCTGGTTCACGATTGGTCACGCTGATGGTCGCGGTCTGATGCAGCCTAAGGGTCTTTGGTTAAAGTTTGTAAACCGACGTTGGTTCATTTCCCATGGTTCTTGGTAGTTTGAATCGTGTGGAAGTCGAACAGCCTACCCTTCTAACGACTTGGTTTTTCGGGCATTTATTTGCTAAGAGAACTAAGGAAACATCTCATTCAATGAGACATCGAAAATTTAGGAGTGGAGAGCCGTTGTCACCCATTCTAACGAATTCAGGGTTATGGAAACCAAAGGGCAACTCGTCAAAAGAGGCTTGGAAGATTGATGGCTACGGATTCGGGCGGTCTACTCTTCAATCAAGTCTTGGAATATTAACTTATGAGGAAATCGAAGGATCACTCTTATCAAAACGCCTAAGTTCTCACATTTGGTCTCGCCAACGGAGCATTCAATGCCAAACGACTTAAGCCATTTATGGCAACCTTTGATTTCCAACAACGATCTAACGACGTATTAAGCCTCGCAATGAGTTTTAATTCTACATAGGATACTTACATGTCCTTGTCTAGAATCAATAGGACTTAAAACTATTATGATCTTATCCCTCTTGTAATGGCACCTTGAGTGACCACTACTCCCCGCCTCCATTTCTTGTTTATGTAAACATCGAGGATTGAGAACCCTCAATGATTGATTGTAGCCATCTTTATTTCCGTTATTAGTAATAATATTTGCATTTACCTAAAAAAAAATGAAAATATAAATAGAGTTTCAAGTTTCATTAATATTTTCAGTAAAATTCAATTGTTTATTAATTTTAACACTCATAGAACAAGTTGCATGCAATTGTGAAACATAAGTTTTTTAGAATCGGATCTTTTGAGCGGCCACGAATTCAGAATTTGAAATTTATAAATTTTTAAAAATAAATTTAAATTAATATATAATAAAAATTGGGTTTACAATATTTGTAATCCGTTTGTGAATTCCTTAATATAAATATGTAACTTATATAAAAATTAGAGTATTCATGTTAGCTGGTGCTTTAAACAATATCACGATATGATTTTTTCACAAGATATCACGATCTTATTATAAAATACTTAAGTAAAATGATTACCGGACAATATTGTTAATTTCATCAGTAACATTGTATCTGGTGAAGAACACCTCGGGTGGATTAGTGTATTCAGAGATTCAAACAAACTCGTAGGCATCCTACAGTTGTCGCCCATTCCCAACAACTCTCATCACATCAAGCTCCCTAGATCAGAGCGTCGCAGAGCGCGTGGGCACATTAACATCAACATGCTCACGTCGTCACTTTAGAGAGGCATAGTAGTCTATTTTTGGCTTATATATCACAGCCTTAGGGAAGAAGGAACCACATCTTGGATCCTCTTGCTCACACTTGTAACCTAAGTTCTATTTTCCCAAATAAATATACTGAAACAAGCACTTGTCCATTATTTTCTATTACTTGTTCCAAATCTGAGATTTCTTGTTCATATTATTTGTTTATTTCACACTTTTACTACGTAACATCGAACTCGTCGAGAGGTTATTGATGTACGATTTATAGACACGCTAAACGCAAGTGCACGTATCGTTACAAGTAATATAGTCTAGAAGACCGAGTTATCGTCCTCAGGGATTAGTGCTCAATTACCAACTGATATTCTATGGTATCTATTTGGTGATCGATGAGTTGATGGTTTGTTTATATCTATGTTTATAGACGCTAACTAAATTACTTTACTTTACTTCAGATATGGTGGAAATAGGGCTTCCAAATCTCCTCAACTATCCGCTCGCTTTTAATCGTTAATGCAACAATTAAGGTTCTTCTTCTATGTTGAGATAGCAGGTTAACTAAGCCGTCTCCTGTTAAGGTAATATAAACACTCAACCCCAATGGAGAACCCTTCTATCTTTCGATGACAAGATTGACTACAAAGGAGGATTAAGAGCAATAACCTATTAAGCTACACAAGTATCGAGGTACTTTCGTCCACGATTTAAACCTATGTATATTCAACTATAGCATATTCACAATCTCCCCTTTCGAATTTCGATTAGAACTCATATAAGTGATGATAACTAGTGATCAATTAATTATCAAGCAATCAAAGCAATTATTGAATAAACCTCAACAATAATAAGAATAAACCAAAACATGCATTAATTCATAAGAACGAGGTTCAAGCGATTCGACGTGGAAAGCCCTAAATTAAGTTAGTTCTTAGCCATAGACATGCTAAGAACTAAAATAATATCCAACATATGCTAGAAAGAAATAAAGTAAAGAACAAGAAAATTACTCAAAACTGAGTCTCCAATCTTGAAGTAATGCTATGATGAATGATGAGGTGTGCAACCCCAAAACTGACCTAAAAGGTCCTATTTATATCCCCAAAAATGTGTAAAACCTTTTCCTCTTTGGTCTTGGCCCAGTCCTATTCGGATTTGTCAAATTTCCCGCGTCGGCGCCACGGCCCTCCAACCGGCGCCGTGGCGCTCAACTTCGCGCTGGTCCGCTTTGGCGCCGTGGCTCTGGCCCCGTTGGTTGGCGCACTGCTCGCGCCCTGTTTGCCAACTTTTCAGCTCTTTGTGCTCTGGACCCTCTGTTGCTGCCTTTTTTTCGCTCCTTTTCACCGATGTACCACTTTAAACCACTGTGACTCAAAAGAAAGAAAATCTATCCTAACACGACATAAATTTATACAAAAAGAAGCAAAAGGCTAACTAAAATGACTCAAAAGGTGTATATAAAATACATCGATCAAACACCCCCAAACTTAACCTTTGCTCGCCCTCGAGTAAAGATCAAAAAGATAAGAATAAGGACACGAAGAAAGGAAAATAGACTGACTCAAAGACACTGATCACTTTTCTGCACAATAGTTACTTAGAAACGCATGAAGGTTAATAGAATAATATGCAGGAACATATGGCATGAATTTTTAGCATTCTAAACACTCAAATCAGATATTTCGCAAATTCAATTCAATCATGCTCAATGGATGTAAAAATATCTAACTATGCATGTCAATTTCAAAATCCTATGGCATGTTTACTTGTTATTCTCCACTAATCATGGATACACATATTAGAGATCTTCAGGGCTTTTTAGGGTTGTAATGTAGGCTTAGGCAGGGGTAGGTAAAAATAGACATTTAGGCTCAACTTACGTACCATAAGCTCTTCTTGCTTTCAATTCTTCCCTTTTCTTTTGATTCTCTTTTTAATCTCATACCTATCTCTCCCCTCTTTTGTTTTGAGAGAATAAGGTGCATGATAAATAATAGGTACCCCCAAACTTAGGATTTTGCCTATTTATTATTTTTCATTGGGGGTGCAACAAAATTGTTCACTCTCTTTTGTCTCTTTTTCAACACTTTATATTCCAACAATCTCAATTTTTCTTTACTTATGGCACAAGTATGGAATTATAGGGTGTCAAAGAAAGATCTTATTTTTAGGCTCAACGGGGCTGACTAGAGGTACAATTTTAATGTCAGGGATATGCAAAGAATGGTAAGAAATGGCTAACAAAGAAATGTCTGAGTCATCTCCCTAACATGTATATCCTAACTATTTCGCCTCAAATAGCAAGCAAGCAGACACATAGGTTTAATCACTAACAATGCACAAATCAAGAAAGATACCCCAAATAGTTTGATTTCATAAATTCTTGGCATATCTAACCTAAGTGTTCAGATGGTTGATTCTAATTCCATTACATTATTCCACTTTACTTCACTAGGCGTTTCAAGTAACTACATCATGCATAATCATATAAAAAAAACTTAGACTCAAATAAGCATAGAAATAACAACAAAAAAACTCAAAAACACATCAAAAATAAACTAAGAACTCCCCCCAAACTTAAATCACACATTGTCCCTAATATGTGTAGGACTCAAAAATAATAGAATGATGGGACAACTTACAGACTTGTGGTTTAAAATGGTGGCGGTGGCGGCGGATAATGCATGCTCCATTAATTGAACCTGGAGCTCAAGTCGTCAACTCTTTGGTACAACTGTTGTTGGTCCTGCCTCATATCATGTTGACCTTGTATCACTGTGTCCAAGATCTGCATCATCCGCTGCTGGTTTATGAGCAATTGCTCCATCATAGAAACTGGAGGTTCCAATTCCGCTGTGGTTGCTACCGCTTTCATCGAGCCTCTGTCTCCGGCCATCTTCATCCATGGCACCTCTGCCGCCGCCTTCTTGGTCTCCTTCTTGCCGAGGATGCTCGGGAAGGCATGCACTATCACATATGTCACAGGGGGTTGACCCTTTTTATATGTATCTGTGGCTAAGGTTGGGACTCCATGTGTAGAACATAAACTGCAAATAAGTGATCCATGTCCCAACCCACCTGTAGTGACCAACCTACTGGTTTCTGTGATGCTTTGTAATATCTCCTTCCCAACATCTATCGTCTTCCCTGCCATAATCTCATATACCATCTTTATTCTATCTGCTGACACTCTGGTGAAGTGCGTCGATGGAATCAGGCGGGCACTGACGAAGTATAACCAACCATTGGCTGTTTTGTTGAACTGACATCTGCTCAGTCCTCGATCCATTTCATGCAATATCATACTCAGCCCCAGGGTAGCATAATGTATGCGCGACGGTATCCCAATCGATGTTGCTGACATTTCTAGACCAAGTTCTGAAATAGCTTCGGCCATCGCCTTTGTCTTCAATATCAGTTGTTCTCAATAGCTCATTCACCGCCTCAGCAGTCACCGACACATAATGTCCTCTCACAAAATATCTACCATTTACCCGTTCCGGAAAGTTAGCATAGAATTCTTTTACCATTTCAGTATTCTGTGGTACTATTCTTTCCGGAATAACAAATCTCTTCCACCTACGTACCTCTATCATTGCCTGAATAGGCTCATAGACATCGTCATCCTCAAATGGCTCCCTTTGGGACTCCATCCCTCGCTCAGGTATCAATGGTCTAGTACTAAGTTTGTAATATATGTCTTCTGCTTTTTGACTGACAAACCTAGTAGTATCATATTGAGGAACGGAGGTGGATGTGAAAGCTCTACTCTTTCTGGCAGACATTTTAGATAATTTTGGCAGTGTTTCCTCTGTTTTAATAAGGTTTCCCAACAACTATCAACTATACCAATCAACACCACAGCAGAATCAGCAAAATACAACACAATTTAACCTCCAAACTTCACCCAATCACAAGTACAACACCCCACAACTCTACGTACAACCCCACTGCGAAATTTGCCAACACCAAACTTCAACACAACCCACAATATCCACTAATAAAGCACACCCCCAAACTTATGAACTACCTCCCCTAATTGCTTTGAAAATTTCAAGAAAATGATGAAAGTTACTTTGGAAGGTGTTCTTCAAAATTTTCTTGTTCCTCGTGATGAATTGAAGCAATGGAATGAGGGTTATTGTTCGAAATGGTAAAAGGTGCAAGGAATTTAAGGGATTTGGTTGTGATTTGGTTTGGTTTGTGGAAGATTTCGAGTAATGGAGGCTGATTTCGTGGGTTTTGGAGAAAAGGAAAGGTTTTGGGTTTTGATTTGGAGAGGGGAAATTGAATTAGGGCTTTTATGTTTCAATTTTTCCATCGCGGCGCCACGGCCTTGAGATCGGAGCCGTGGCGCCAAAACTTTCGCAGCTTTCTGGACTTCCGGCGCCGTGCCGCCCAAACTTCAGAGATCTTCTGGACTTTCGGCGCCATGATGCTCTGAGATTGGCGTCGTGGCTCCCAGCTTCCTGCGGCATTCTGATTTTTCGGTGCCATGGCGCTCTGATGGGCACCGTGGCGCCGAGCCGATTTCTTCCCCTCTCGCGTTTTTTCGTCCTCCAATTTTTTTTTTTGCCCGGTACCTGTCATCACAACATGCAAACAATACCTTCCGTGAGACTGTTCTAACTAAAACTAAATCACATAAATTTAAAAACCTTGGGTTGCCTCCCAAGTAGCGCTGTCTTTAACGTCTTGTAGCCGGCCGCAAGTTCCTTATCGAGAAGCTTGGGGTAATTTAACCCCACAGCCTACCCATTTCATAATCATCTTTCTTTTCCGCCTTCTATTTTTATTTTTCTCCTTTTTTTCAAGAGGAGGGTTAGAATTACATACCTGACCGCGGATCGCTTCACCTTGGTTTTGGCCCTTCTGCTCACCGATGAGCTCACAAATTGATCGCACAACACTTGCTTATGACTGGCGGTTCGACGGTGTGTTTAAACACCTTGAACACCATCTCCTCATCCTCAACTCTGAGTTTCAGCTCACCCTTTTCCACATCTATCAAGGCCCTTCCAGTGGCCAAGAATGGTCTTCCCAAGATGATAGAGATTTCATCATCTTCCTCCATGTCAAGGATGAGGAAGTCTGCTGGGAAGGAGAACTTCCCCACTTTGACGAGCACATCTTCAATGATGCCTAAAGGATGCACCACTGATCTGTCCGCTAGCTGCAGATTCACCGTAGTTGGCTTGATCACTCCTAAACCTAGCTTCTTGAACACGGATAGAGGTAATAAGTTTATGCTAGCCCCTAGATCACATAGTGCCCTGTTACAAGTTACATTCCCTATCGTGCAAGGTAGGGTGAATCTCCCCGGATCTTTCAACTTTGGGGGCATCTTCTTCTGCAATATGGCACTACACTCCTCAGTTAGTGTTATGGTCTCATACTCCACTAGTTTCCTCTTCTTCCCAATGATTTCCTTCATAAATTTGAAGTAGGTAGGCATTTGCTCCAATGCCTTAATGAAGGGGATGTTAATATGCAGCTTTTTAAACACCTCCAAGAACTTGGAGAATTGCTTATCAACTGTTTTCCTCTGCAATCTCTGAGGGTAAGGGATCTTCTCTACGTACTCCCTTACTGGAACTAGTGGAGCCTTCTCTAAGATAGAGCGGTCATCGAACCCCATTCTCTCAGACAACCATCTGCTCAACTCTTTGTTCTACCACAGTCACATGGGTCGTTTCTAATCGCTTCCTACTTCTCAACTGCATCGCCTGACATCGCTTCTCGGGATTCATCTTCAGACATTAGGAAGAGTGCCTCGCGCTGTTATTTTCCATCTTTGCTAGCTGTCCCACCTGAGTTTCCAAGTTCCTTATAGAGGACCTTGTCTCTATCATGAACTGGGTTTGTGAATTCGTAAGTGTCAACAAGGCGTCGCAATTTTTCCGCTTCTCGCGAGCGTGTATCGAATCACTGGGAAGATGAGGCCTGGTTAAATGGTTGCTGATTCTGGTATTGGCCTCTCGAATCGTTCTGTTCTGATCACCCCTCCATGAAATGTTAGGGTGATTCCTCCACCCTGGATTGTAAGTATTTGAATAGGGGTTGTTCTGGGGCCTTTGGTAATTCCCCACTGCCTGAAATTCTGCTTGCTCAATAGGGATGTTTTTGGGGTCTGCTGATGGGAACCTATCAAAAGTATGAGGACCCCCACACATCTCACAATTCATTGGCGTCTGAACTGCATTCACTGACATTGTGTTCTGCTGAAGGTGCTTGGTCAAGAGAGCAACTTGTGCATTCAACGTTGTAATGGCATTGATCTCATGAACGCCTATCGCTCTCCTTCCACTTACCCCTCTATCATCTGGCACATGGTTATTAGTGGTCATGTCCTCTAGCAAATCATGGGCCTCATGTGCTGTCTTCTTCATGAAGGTTCCACCTGCAGCTGCATCAATGATGGTTCTTGTTGTCTCACTTAGCCCATTATAGAAGATATGGAACAAATTCCACAGTTCAATGCCATGATGCGGACACTTTTTCTGCAGATCTTTAAATCTCTTCCAAGCCTCATAAAGTGACTCCCCATTAGTCTGGTAGAAATTGTTCAGCTCTCCTCTCAACTTGGCTTCTTTGGACGGTGGAAAGAACTTTGCCAGGAACTTCTGTGCCAGATCCTGCCATGTAAATATAGAATCCGTAGGCAGGGAATTCAACCAAACTTTTGCTCTTTCCCTGAGTGAGAAGGGGAAAAGCCTCAACCGGATGACGTCGTCAGTAACGCCATTATATTTGAACGTGGCACACAGCTCCAAGAAATTTACTATGTGCATATGAGGGTCTTCAGATGGCAACCCTCCAAATTGAACTGTATTTTGCACCATGCTCAGGATCGCAGGTTTTATCTCGAAATTGTTTGCTCCTATTGCTGGGAGCCTTATACATGTTTGTGCTCGATTCACTCTTGGTAGCACATAATCTCCCAAACTCCTATCAGCTTGGACCTGGACCCTTTCATCTACGTCATTCTGCAACCCCAGGGGCATTCCTTGGTTGGGTTGATGTTCACCTATCTCTTCATTCATCACATTATTATTCTGTCTATCCCCCATGGCTATCAATATGATAATCCGCGTGTTTCGCCTGTTTTGTTTGCAAGTCTTTTCGATCTCAGGGTTGAAGGGAACAATTGTGTCTGCCCCTCTTCTTTTTCGCATAAACTAGAGTCCTGAAACAGATCAAAATCAACAAATGGATCACGGCGCACGGTTCCACAATAAAATAAAAGAAAAATAAAAACCAAATTAGAAATTAAGAATAGAAAGATTGATATTGAACTACACCAATCTCCGGCAACGTCGCCAAAAACTTGATGTGTGATTTATACACACGCTAAACGCAAGTGCACGTATCGTTACAAGTAATATAGTCTAGAAGACCGAGTTATCATCCTCAGGGATTAGTGTTCAATTATCAACTGCTATTCTATGGTATCTATTTGGTGATCGATGAGTTGATGGTTTGTTTATATCTATGTTTATAGACGCTAACTAAATTACTTTACTTTACTTCAGATATGGTGGAAATAGGGCTTCCAAATCTCCTCAACTTTCCGCTCGCTTTTAATCGATAATGCAACAATTAAGGTTCTTCTTCTATGTTGAGATAGCAGGTTAACTAAGTCGTTTTATACTCCTGTTAAGGTAATATAAACACTCAACCCCAATGGAGAACCCTTCTATCTTTCGATGACAAGATTGACTACAAAGGAGGATTAAGAGCAATAACCTATTAAGCTACACAAGTATCGGGGTACTTTCGTCCACGATTTAAACCTATGTTTATTCAACTATAGCATATTCACAATCTCCCCTTTCGGATTTCGATTAGAACTCATATAAGTGATGATAACTAGTGATCAATTAATTATCAAGCAATCAAAGTAATTATTGAATAAACCTCAACAATAATAAGAAGAAACCAAAACATGTATTAATTCATAAGAACGAGGTTCAAGCGATTCGACATGGAAAGCCCTAAATTAAGTTAGTTCCTGGTCATAGACATGCTAAGAACTAAAATAATATCCAACATATACTAGAAAGAAATAAAGTAAAGAACAAGAAAATTTTCCTCTTTTGTCTTGGTCCATTCCTATTCGGATTTGTCAAATTTCAGCGTCGCCACGACTGGCAATCGCGCCGTGGCGCTGAAACTTCGCTGGTCCGCTTGGCGCCGTGGCTCGCTGTCTGGTTTGTTAGCGCCACGCCGCCTGCTTCGCCGGTTTGCCAACTTTTAGCTCTTTGTGCTCGACCCTCTGTTTCGCCTTTTCGCTCCTTTTCACCGATGTGCCACTTTAAACCACTGTGACTCAAAAGAAAGAAAATATATCCTAACACGACACAAATTTATACAAAAAGAAGCAAAAGACTAACTAAAAATGACTCAAAAGGTGTATATAAAATACACCGATCAGTTATCCGGATCAGATTCAATTCACTTGTCTTTAAACACCAGAATACAAATCTCTGACTTATTTTTAGATAGAACTGATTTCACCAGAAAATATTTTGGCGTCGTCTATGGGGATAGAGACTATTTGTGTGAAATTCAAATGACTTTGATTTTCTGCTAATGGATCTGGTTCTTGTCTACATATCTTCTGAACACATGTGCTAATTAGATTTGTCTTTTCTGAATTAGGAGATCACTGAAATGGGCTAGTTAGTTTAGTGTATATGTCAGCATGCCCCTCATACATTTTTAAGTTCATATCAGATGTTTCTTGTGCATTCAAGTGTGTGGGCATATGTTTAATTGGACCAATTACCTATTGGGTTGCTTCCTGCGTGTAGCCTTATACTTGTAAATTTTTGGGTCTGCATTCCATATTTTCTTACCTGGCCCAAAACAAGGCCCACAGTCTGCCAAATGTATGTAGATTTCTGCACAAAAGGTTAAAACCGGACCGGACCGGATCGAGGATCGGAAAATCAGAACATTAGGACCGAAGACCGGATCGAATTTCTCGGTCCAGTCCAGGTCTTTTTCGGTCCGATCCGGTTATTTGGACCGAATGTCCAGCATAATGCAAAACAAATGAGGGACAAGTTGACAACCAGTCAACCAGTGACTCCTCTGGCCCCAAAGTCAGCAACCATATTTTCTAGTTGTAATATCCAGTAGGGATGCAACCTTGGACATCAAAGAGACGTACAAACAGAAATGACAAGCCATTTTCTTGGGCAAAGTCCGTCAAGTGATTTCTAAATTAAAGCTGAAACAAAGTTGGAAAAGATTTGCGCGGAGTGGGAAAACTGGTACAAGACATCCAATATATTCTCCGCCTGCATACAACGAGCAAGAGATATAAAAATAAAATCGAAATAATATATTTGTCTTTAACTAAAGCAAAATAAGACGAGGCACAGGAACTGCTAGCGCTCCTATAAAATCATCAAACACCTGCTGCTCAATGCTCATTGTCCAGTCCACACCAACACCAGTCCACAAAATTACATGAGTTGTATGGGGAAGAAAATGACAACATCCTTAAAGAAAATACATATACAAAGATAATAAAATGACACACCACAGTCCACAGTCTAGTACACCACAATAAAATCATCAAAGAACTCCATAGTCTAGACTCAGCATGCAAAGGTACACCACACTCCACACAAAGACACACAAAGACACACACCCACTAGTCCAAAGGTCCATTTGTCCACACCCACACACACAAAGACACACACCCAAAGTCCTCCACACACAAATCCACACTCCAAAGATTCCACATGGCTTCATTTACTTTCTTTTGTCAAACACTCAAACCATCAAACACAGATGGTAGATTCATCAATTCCACACTTTTGAAAATCTGTATGAAAGAAAATAATAAAGTTAGTAATAAGAATTGTAACTCTTCTAATTCTTGCAATGAGATATCATCATATTCATATCATACCATTCTCCAAATCTTGCAACTCTTCTAATGATTCTTCCACATTAATAAGTTTGGATTTGTTCGTCAAAGTTGCACGAAGTCAATCTTGACCACAAATGAGTCCTTGCACCATCTTTAACATAAAATAAAAGTTAAGAAACACAACTTACCAATTAATATAATAAAAATTAAACTTGTTTTACAAAAAAATACAAAAGAAAATGTATTACCTTAGGTGTCAAAGAACTCCTGAATTGATCAAGTGTTCGTCCTCCGATACTAAATGTAGCCTTAGAAGCAACTGTAGATACCAGAATAGCTAATATATCATGAGCCATGCGTGAAACAACGGGAAATCTTAGTGAATTGAGCTTCCACCAAGTTAAGATTTCAATATCTTCTTCATCTGCCTCTTCATTCAAATATCGATCAAGCTCTGGCCTCGTACTATATTTACCATTTGCTTCTAATGAAGATTTGAGCTTCCTAACTTTAGCCTTGAGATCTAATCTCATGTCACTTGATTCAAATACATCACATGTCCCACTCAAAACAACAGTAGGGAAATACATAGCCTTATATTCATCAAACAAATCATTTAGGACTTGTTGAATATTCTCAAGCAAACTATCACCCTTCACTTCCCCATACATCTCATGTAAAGTCAATTGCAAACCAATATTTTTCATCGTAGGATCAAGAATGAAAGCCACATAAATCAACATGTTAAACTTTTCTAAACTACCCCAATACTTATCAAACTTTTCTTTCATCTTAACAGTCATTCCACTCAATTCTACATCAGAAGTACTTTCTAGTTATTTTAATGTTCCAAGAGCTGTACCAATATCAAACAATGCACTATTGCATGTGACACTCAAAGAAGCAGAAACATTATTAGTTAAAGTATAAAACTTTTCTAGAAAGATAACAAGCCTCTTGGCCAACAACCAATCACTCTCCTTAGGATGCCCTACATTAGTAGGCTCTTTAAGATCTTGCTCTTTGTGAAGTTCAAACATACCAAAAACTCGCTCAAATTTTATAGCTGTCATTAACATAGTATAAGTCGAGTTCCAACGAGTGGACACATCAAGTGACAACAAAGATTTGCTATCTATTTTCAAGACTGTTGCAATTTCTTTAAATTTATGAACCCTAGCAGGAGAATTCCTCCCAAATTTCACAGCAGCTCGAATTCTTTCAATTGCTTGACGAGAATCTTTTATTTTCAAACCGTCTCAAACAATAAGATTAACAATATGAGAAACACATCTCATATGCAAATACTTTCTATTACTTATTGCACTACCATTGTTTTGAACTATTCTCATCAAGTGACTACAAACAACATCATTTGAAGAGGCATTATCAACAGTCACGGTAAAAAGTTTCATATGTAATCCCAACTCTCTAAACAAGATTCGATAGCTTTTGCAATTGATTCACCCCTATGACTTGTAATTGAACAAAATTTTAGAATTTGTTTTTGCAAATTCCAATAATTATCTATAAAATGACCGGTAAGGCACGTATAGTTGATTCTTTGATTAGATGTCCAAGAATCAGTTGTCACACAGACTCGTTGGCATGACAATTTGAGAAATTCTTTCAACTTTTTTTTTCCTTCAAATAAAGTTGAAAGCAACCACACGCCATAGTCATACGGGAGGGTAATACAAACTCAGGGCAAGCAACAAAAATGAAATGCTTAAAACCAGGTTTTTCAATACAACAAAAAGGAAGTTCGTCAACTATCACCATATAGCACAACGCTTCCCTAAGTTCATTAATATTTAAAACCCAATTTCTCAACTTCCCTTCTTCTTTTTTATCCGCAACAGCCTCCAAACCCAATTTACTTTGATTTTGTTTAATCACATTCTCCGGGTTTTTTAGGCATTGAGTTGCATGATTTTCACATTTTTGTTACCATTAATAGTAGAGTCACACACAAAAGTTTTATGACAATACTTACATTCAACTCTACGCTTGCCCTTATCATTAGTCAAATACAACTTGTATTCTTTCCAATATACAGCTCTTTGTTTGTTGCAAGTAATATATTGTCGCTCCTCTGTTGGCATAATAATTGTCAGTGTTTCTATTGTATTTGTTGTTGTTGGTGTTTGAGAAGGCAATACAAACTCAGGGCAAGCCCCAGCCTCAAAATTTGGTTCACTCGTTTGAGTCGGTTCATCATCTCTTTTCCTTTTGGATTGGACATCAGATTCAGAGGTACTAGGCATCATCTGCATGTGAATACAAACTTTTAATAGCATTTAAAAATACAAATGAATACAAACTTTTGTTGCACAAATTCAAATAAATACAAACTATTCCTTAAACAAATTCAAATGCTTCTAAGTTCTAATATAATTTAAAAATACAAACTTTTGTTGCACTCGTTTGATATTGATATCATAGTTAAACTTAAGTCCTAATATCACCTTTATGGCTCTATTTAGTAGTAATTAGTACATACCTTGTCGAGAGATTGAGAGACGACTCTGAGAGTGATAGAGGCGACAACCGACAGGCACAGGAGACTCGGCGAGAGAGGCGACGCGACAGGTAACTGGTGATAGTGGCGATGCCGATGAGAGAGCGAGACGGCGACGGACGATGGTGAGATTGAGATTTAGGAATTAGGGATTTAGAGAGAGAGAGACGGGATGCGCGAGGGCTGGAGTTGAAGACTTGAAGTGGGGAATGGATTGGGGGTGGGTACGATTTATATATTAGGTATTTAGAAAATTATGAATTATATATATTATAATATAATATATATTTAAAATTTGGTCCGACGATCGAACTCGACCGGACCTAAAACCGAAAAAAATATTTCAAAGGACCGGACCGAAAATTATCGGTCCGGTCCATTTTTTCGGTCCGGACCGACTTTTGTGCAGCCCTACTGTTCAGTTTCTCTTGAATGCAAAGTCCAATACTTCTGTTAAATATTTAGGCTATCATTTGTTTGGGTCTGTTGATTTTTTATTTCTACAGTTAATACAAATCACTGTATATACGTGTTTAATTTATATCCTATCCATATTTATCTTTTGATAGTTTGGAGTATTTTCTAAAAAAAATATTTTCTTTTATCTACATGAAATGCATCGGAGCAACAAAGAGTATTGTTACGAGACTCATCATGAGACTCACATCCATGTCCACCATATTCCCGCCTCGGAACTGTTGGAAATATTTATTAAACATGAAATAAAGTTAATCCTATGAATTATGAATCGAACAATGGGGGGCCCGCACGTCGAAAACGTTGTTTCCACACACGTGCACATATAGTGCCAATACGAATTAAAGGGGATTTTTGGGCTGACTTTGGAGCATTAAAACTCCATTATTTTGCTCATGAATTCAGCCATTATTTGGCTGAATTGTAACTTCTTATTCATGGCCATTACATGGTCATTCAAAGCCATTATTAGGCTAATGGAAGGTCCTCTTCTCAACACTATAAAATGATGCATTGGGCTCATTTGGAAAACACACAGGGATCATTTGGTACGTCGCACTGTACTGTACTAATTTCATTGGATTGGACTGGACTGTATTGGACTGGACTGTATTAATATATAATGGACGGTATTAGACTATTAATATATAATGGACTGTAGTTTTTTATTTTTTTTATTTTTAGTACAGTCCAGGAGAGACCCACCTGTTAGATGAGTCTCAAATGGTAATGGACTGCATTATTTTTAGAAATAATCTGATACCCAAAGGCAAAATGCCCACCAAACGCTGTATTATTTTTTTGTCCAGTACAGTCCAGCTTAATACATCATACCAAACGTGCCGACAATACCTTACACTTGACATTCTACACTTAACAATTTTTTGAAAATTGTTCTTCCTCTCTTACAATCAAACACTCAAAAATCTTTCTTCCTATAGCGAACTCTTGAGTCTCCTTTGCTCATTAATTTGATTGTTGTTTTATCTTGAAAGATAAGTTGTCATACCACCAGAAAAAGGAATTACGGGGCAATATTATCTTAAAGATAGATTGTCCATTCAATCGACTCAGCAAGACAAGTTACTTTGTTCATTTCCATTTTCAACATATTTGTTGTTGTTGTTGCTTTTCCATTTTCTTGTAATTTTATATTTACATCCAACAAGTTTAAGATAATATTCGCTGCTTTCAACAAACAACAATGTCTGATGAAGATCAAATCAACGCTGGAAATTCGAACACCACTCAAGGCAATTTCAATGCTTTCAATGCTTTCAACTCTACTGCTTTTGGCACTACTAGTGTCAATCCTACTACTCAAGGAAATACCACTGTTTTTGGCACCACGAGTGCTAATACTGCTGCTCAAGGCGTTCCAAACATCTTTGCTCCTGCTCAAGGAAGTACCACTGCTTCAACTCCGGCTGTCTTTCACCATGAATGTCCTGAGAAGTTCATGGGTACACACTTCAAAAGATTGCAGCAAAAGATGCTGTTTTTCCTGACGGTTATGGGAATGTCACATTTCCTAACTGAAGATCCTCCACAAGTTGGGGAAGACAAGGACTCTCTGCCAAATGATTTGGCGGGAGGGGGCCAAGGTATCATGTCGTTGACGACATAAAGTTGGTTCGTGATGCATGGAAACATAGTGATTTCATGTTCAAGAACTACATTCTGAATAGTTTGTGGGATCCTCTCTACACGATATCAGATCATGAAAGCGCGGCGGTTGTGGGAAAAACTACAAAAGAAATACAACACCCAAGATGCGGGTAGTAAGAAGTTCATCATTGGAAAATTTCTGAAATTTCAAATGGTGGATAACAAGAGTGTGTCAACCCAAGTCCAGGAATTTTAAATGATTCTTCATCACCTAGACTTGGAAGGATTGAAGCCCAACGAGCAATTCTTGGTTGGGGCATTAATCGAAAAACTTCCTCCTTCGTGGACCGAGTTCATGAATTACTTGAAACTCAAAACGAAGAAAATGACCTTAGACGAACTTATTGTCAAACTCCAGATCCAAGAGGACAATAAGAAGGTCATATCAAATGGGAGACTACCTGCTGAGGCTAAGGTAAATCTGACGGAGGTCAAAGGGAACCCAAGCAAGAAGCGGAAGTTCCAGAAGGTCGGCCAGTCCCAAACTACTGAAAAGTTTAAGGGAACTTGCAACTATTGTGGTAAAATTGGTCACATATCCAAAGATTGCCGCAAGCAAAAATATGATAAGACAAAGGCAAGGATAAGGCAAACATCATCGAAGACACGCTCTTAGACGATATGATTGAGGAATTCTCAACTGTTGTGCTAGAGGCCAACCTCGTTGAGAATCCAACCCAATGGTTGCTGGATACAGGTGCTACGCCACATTTATTCCAACAAAGATGTCTTCTCCACGTATACACCAGTTATAGATAAGAAATTGTTCATGGGCAATAATTCTTTTTCCAATGTGCTGGGGGTAGGAAAGGTAGTCCTCAATATGACGTCCGAAAAAGAGCTGATTCTAAAGGAAGTGTTGCATGTCCCGGAAATTCGAATGAATTTAATTTCTGGACCTGTGTTGGTCAATGCTGGTTTTAAGCTAGTATTCGAGGCCAACAAGTTTGTAATTACGAAAAATGAAACTTTTGTAGGTAGGGGCTTCGTCTGTGAATGCCTCTTTAAAGTTAATACTACTATTGTAATGTTATCTACTTAAGGAGATTCGCCTGTGATGGCTCCTTAGGGAAAACACTGCACCTACAATGTCTTTCTTTAATATCAATAAAATTGAGCCTTCATTTTAACTGTTTGTATCTTCTAATTTATCCCACCACAAATTAGATGTACTAACAATCAATCTATATTAAGATTGGTAAAGTTGGAATCATTGTTGTCTATCGACATAAACCCTCAACATAAGTGTGAGGTGGGCATAGAGGCAAAAACTCTCCAAAAAGTCCCTTTTGATCCGTCTAAAAGGAAAATGCTCCTCTAGAACTCACACATATCAATATATGTGTTTTTTGAAGTTCGCTCAAGCTAGATGGGGAACAAGTACTTTGTGACTTTCTTGGATGATGACACTTGGTTGTGCTACCTTTACTTACTTAAAAGTAAAGACGAAGCTTCTAAAGCATCTAAGCGCCTCAAAACAAAAGTTGAGAACCAACAATGCCAATGGGTCTATAGACAGGTAAAAATCTAAGACATACATACGTATGTTCACAACTTTCGCCGCCTTGTGGTATATTGTAATACATCAAATGAATGTTAAGACAGTCTTCCTAAATGATGATTTGGAAGGAGAAATATACATAGACCAACTAGAGTGGTATGTGGTTCCAGAACAAGAGACAAAGGTCTACTTACTTGTCAAATCATTGTACAGGCTGAAACATGCCCAAAAAATGGCACGAGAAATTAGATAGTACCCTAATATCGAAAGGGGTCTCTATTAATAAGTGTGACGAGTGTGTTTACATGAATAAGAAATGATCGATTCATTAGGCATAACATTCCTCTATGTAAACGACTTGTTGATCACTGGGTATAGTCCTAGGGTAATCCTAGAGACTAAGAATGTGCTAAAACAATGTTTTGACTGAAAGATATGAGTGTCATAGATGTTTTCTTATGGATCAAGATCTCTAAGACAACTGACGGATTGGTTTCGTCTCAATCTCACTACATCAAGGATGTGCTGAAGAAATTTGAGATGTTCGACAGTTCACCGGTAACGACGCCATTGGATAGAAGTCAAAAGATTGACAAACATCTTGGTGTACCCGTACGCCAGGAGCGATACACATAGGTGATTGGGAGTCTGATGTATATCACAAACTGCACTCGACCTGATATCGCGTATGCAGTCAATAAGTTGGAAAGACTCATCCGTAAGCTGAAAGGCTTCATGGTTTCTTTAAATATGTTCTATGTTGGGATAAACCCGTGACTTCTGAAATGATCCACTGCGATAGTCAGTCGGCTCTAGGAAGGGCACAGAGTTCTATATATAACGGTAAGTCTCGTCATATTCGACGGAGACATGAATCCGTTGGGCAGTTGATCACCTCGGGGAAACTTTTAATGGTTCCTAACGCTCGTGCAGCGGGGTATTGCAGGATATATTATAGGAGACCACCTATTTAAGTGCGAGGACAGGCCGCCTCAAATAAACGCACTTAAGAATCCAAGGGTGTCCACGGCCTACGATGGACAAAACACTAGAAAGATTTAGTAGGAAAGATGTTGTGTTGATATCATTGTCTTGGCATATACTAAACACTGACGGTTCAATACATCACGTTCACCGTGCCGTAAATATGTTCGATGGTATTCTACTATGGAAGGTTCAAGGCTACGGCTACCTCTCCAGATGCAACGTCGATCCGCCGGATGATTGCTAGAAAGGCACCATGTCGTGCGCCAAAATCTCTTCCAAGAGGGGATTGTTGGAAATATTTATTAAACGTGAATAAAGTTAATCCTATTAATTATGAATCGAACAATTGGGGCCCCGCACGTCGGAAACGTTGTTTCCACACACGTGCACATATAGTGCCAAGGATCATAATTTCCTTAAATGGAAGAGATATTGGTACGTATACGAATTGTTTGAGATGTAAGATAATAGATGGTTATTGGCCAAATGACGTTGGTTTCACGTTGGTAAATGAAGGAAGAAGTGTACAAAATGTGAATGTCGAAACAAGTGGGAAAAAGGGTCGCGACGCCTCAAGACTATCTCGGCGTCGCGACAGTTTTAGAACGTTGGAAGAGAATTAAAGGTGATTTTTGGGCTGACTTTGGAGCATTAAAACTCCATTATTTTGCTCATGAATTCAGCCATTATTTGGCTGAATTATAACTCCTTAGTCATGGCCATTACATGGTCATTCAAAGCCATTATTAGGCTAATGGAAGGTCCTCTTCTCAACACTATAAAATGATGCCTTGGGCTCATTTGAAAAACACACAATACCTTACACTTGACATTCTACACAACAATTTTTTAAAAATTGTTCTTCCTATCTTGCAATCAAACACACAAAGATCTTTCTTCCAATAACGAACTCTTGAGTATCCTTTGCTCATTAGTTTGATTGTTGTTTTATCTTGGGAGATAAGTTGTCATACCACCGGAAAAAGGAATTACGGGGCAATATTATCTTAAAGATAGATTGTCCATTCAATCGACTCAGCAAGACAAGTTACTTTGTTCATTTCCATTTTCCACATATTTGTTGTTGTTGTTGTTTTCCCATTTCCTTGTAATTTTATATTTATATCCAACAGGAACTTCCAAAACAAAATAGGGCGGGATGACATTGTCATCCGTCCCAATCACTATTCTTACTCTATTAATCCCGCCACAATAGTATTTTTCTGTTTAATTACTCAACTTCATGTAATTATTAGGATATCTAGAATAATTAGGCTTTGAATAGATGAATTAAAAGGGTAGTTAAAATAGGAAATTCATCGCTAGTTTATTTATCTTTTAGGCTCATTGTTACACCCCGTAATTCCAGGACATGTACAAGAGAATGGACGCGAGAACGCAAGACTTGAAAATTGGTATGAAAGGAAGAATTGTTTTTCCGAACGAAAATCTGCCGAACGTCGGAAAGGAAAAATGTTCGTTGATGAGAATTAGATTCTCAAAATGCATTATTTGAGGAGTATGGAACTTATTAACATTGTGGAAATTTATTTTCACGGATTTGGTCACGTGGAGCCCACCCGAGAAATTTTATGTTTTGTGGGCCCACGAGGGTTACGAAATTTTATGGACGAATGGGAGGGAGACACGTGTCACCCACCCCAAATGGCTTGCACGAAATGGGCCAAGGGTTTAATGGTCATTGACCAATGTAGATGATCAAGTCTTGCAAGCTTGAGATAATTGACCAAGTCAATGAGCCACTTGTCTAGATATTAATTATTCTTCATCCTAGCCACACATATGTTGTAATCTAAGCCCTCCATTGTGTTATATATACTACACTAGTGCAAGACTTAGTCTTCAACACTTAGAAAAAATTAGAGAACTTTGAGCACACTAGAGGAGCTCTCGGATTTAGCACTTTGCCCACACAAAAAATTTGCAATTGTGGTTCTTTCTTCACAAGACTTTAACCCAAACTTCCTAAGGGTATTGTAAGGATATCTCAATAGAAAGATCTCGGAAAAATGACGTTTTCACGTTAGTCGCAAGGCGAAAACCTAAGTCGTTTTCATAGTTTTGGATTCGAAATGGAAGAGAAGTTGGTTGTGAACTTCTAAGGGCTTCAAATAGCGGATTGGAGCATAAAGGAAAGGAGCTAAGAATTGCTAAGGAGCGACTTTGAATCTTGGAATTTTATAAGGGCTTATAAAGGTAACAATCTTGTCGTTGTAGTAATTAAAGATTACTTATTGTTGTAGTTATGGATATTAGCAAGCATGAGGTTTATATTATGAAGTTTGATAAGTGTATTGGCTATTGGAACCCTAATCCGAAACTAGCATGTTTAACCTTTGAGATTACAATTCAATTTGGTTATTAGTTTAGTAGTCGCATGTTATATAAAGAAGGAATTATAGTTGTTAAAGTTGTTTATGACTATATAACATGTTAGACCCAAGAACTTGGATTGAAAAAGAATTGGAAAAAACTTTGTGTTGTTGTATATGTTAGCCGAGAATGGCTTTGAATATTGAACTACTTGGTAGTAATTGTGGGGCAGAATTTTACACGTTTTGTAAGGCGTGTAATCCCCTTTCATTGGTTGGTGTGTTGAGCCTTAAATGTGACATGTTGGTTAATGATTATCGGGCCTTGAAAAAGGTGGAAAAGTACGTAGAAACAAATGAGGTGCTGCCCGATTTTCCGTAGAATAAGAGACCGTATACTTAGTATCATTCTATGTTAGAAACTAGAAATTGATAGTCGTGTTGTGGCCATTAAAGGTTGACAATTCTACGTGCGGCGTATTCGACTTAGCTTGTGGATTAAGCCGAAAAGGTATGTGAACCATCTCCTCTTCTTCTAGCATGATTCCTTATGATAAAGAAAGTAAGTCCTACTCCTTAAATGATCCATTCCTTGATTGTACTTGGATTGCCTAATATAGAAGTTGTTCTATATACTTCTTTGATTGTACTTTGGATGTTTAAATTGGAAGTTGTTATAATCCATTCTCTTAATGAAGTTTGGATTTTCAAAAGTGAAAGTATTTTACTTGAAGTACATAGAGTCTTGAAAAGGAAGTGGTTTCCAAATCTTTTGGCTAGTGCCTTAGTTCCAAAACCTAAAGGTTGTTATAATGACTTTAGGGGAGTCAAATGAGTGATTTACTTAATTGATTTAAAAGAGGAGAAATGACATGACTTAAAGAGAAGTAACTTGTTTTAAAGGTGTGAGTTACTTGAGATTTAAAAGTAGAAGAAACTTGATTTCTAAAGTTAAGAAACTTGATTTCTAAAGTTAAGAAACTTGATTTCTAAAGATTAAGAGACTTGAAGTGTTATACCCCGTATTTCCAGAGTATGTACGCAGGGACGTACGTAGGAAATTTCGAACTTGAGAATAGGCTTGGACGATTTAACTTTGTTCACAACACCCGATTAGAGTCGTTTTTCGACGAAACGTTTCCACAACTTTCGTAGGGAAAATTCCGGCTATGTCATTTTTAATTTTTGCGGATTTTTCCGAGAGACGAAACATTTTGGACCAACAAGAGGGCGACACTTGTCACCCTCTCATTGGAACACCTTGGGCGGTAATAGTGGTGGCCGAAAGTGTGGCTTTGTGGTCAAGGGTTGGTAGGATATTTTGTGTGTTAGTTGGTTAGGGTGCACTTGGCAAGATCTTGGCCTTACACTTGCTATGCACTTGGCATGATCTTGGCCATTGGTTGGCCTTAGCTTGTCCTATAAATACCCATCCCTTTGAAGACTTATTCATCCATTCCTAAATGTTTCTAAGTGTTAAATCCTCCCCCTCCCCTTTGTGTGGAGTTCGGCCGAGAGCCTCCCCCTCTCCTAGAGGCCTTGGCCGAGGGGTACACCCCCCCTCCTAGTGGTGCTAGCCGTGGGGTACCCCCCCTAGCCTAGTTGTTTTCGTATAATACCCCCCCTCTTGGTAGAAATACTCTCAAAAGTATTGTTATAATGCCCAAATTACCTTAGCCGTATACCTTGTTGTATTCTAAGGTTATACCTATACGAAAAGCCCAGAAATACTATTATACTTCCCGTCAGTCACAAAACCGAAACCCTAAGGAAATCTCCGTAGTTGGTTGGAGTATTGGATAGAAGTTGGTTAGAACTTCTAAGGGTTGTTTGGAGCGGGTTGGAGCACCCGGAGTAGGAGCCAAACATTGCTAAGGATCGACATCTATGCTTGGATAATTATGGGCTTATCGAGGTAATTATCTTGTCCCCCTATTGTAATTGGAGATTACATGTTGTTAGAATATATAGTTAAAGTATACTATATATAGAACTGAACTTAGTTTTGTGGCAATGTCCTTGGGCTTAAGCCTGAATTTAAAGAAGAGAATCGAATCAGAATTACGTAGGATCAGACATGGACTTGTGTAGTTGACGGTAGGGCGGCTGCCAATTTCCGTAGGATCTTGTATCTAGATTTATTCTACCGAGTAGTCTAGACTTTGATAGACTTGTGTAACCTGTATAGGTTAAATGTTCTGCAAGTAGCGTGCTACTTGGAAGGTGGACCAAAGCAGGGTTATAGCCGTGAGCGATTTGTCGATAGTCGATAATCGTCGCGAGGTATGTGAACCTCTTCCTATCTCTTCTAGCATGATGTGTGTATAACTATGTAGTGCGGTAGACGTCGTGTGTTAATTGAACGTGGTTGTGCAATGTCTTTGACTTAAGCCCGAATAATAATAATCTTGAAGTAGTTCAAGAGAATTAAGAACTGCTTTTAAAAGAAGAGTAATACTTGGTTTTAAAAGCAAAAGAGTTATACTAGCTTTATGGGAAGTTAGGTATAACAGCTTAAGAGAGATAAAACGAATGATTTATTTATTTTAGAAGTTAAGAGACTTGATCTTGTAAGATAAGAGACTTAACTTAAATAAATTATATGAATTTTGTGAAACCTCATTCGTGAGTAATGAGTACTTGATTTTTAAAAGGGATAATATTTCATCGATTTGAAATCGTAATGTGTATCGATAAACCATCGCTGTTAATAAAGGAAATGTTTTGATTAATGAAGTATTAATAAAACCAAGAGAAACTTCCATCCGCATGTGCTAAGATGAGACAAAATGATATTTCCTAGATCATGGCTGCTGTAATAAGATTGTTATAAACAAGAATATCCTACTCACACATAAGGCTTATGTTTCTTAAATGGTTTAAAAGAGAATTATATTCTTAAATGAATAAGACTATGAACGACGAAACCTTTCTAAAATAAGAAACGTGAACATTTGAAATTAGGCAAACTTGAACGTTTGGAAAATAATGTTGTTACTTGATTTTACAAAGGTAAGTGTTTTAGTTTACTTAAAAAAAGATCGCTCTATTTTATACTACGGTTTTTGCGTGACTTATGGGAAAGAAGCGGATCTTTGAAAGATTTAATGTGTGAAGTACTTTGGGGATAGATACCCAAACTTGTTAGTAGAAAGTACCTTGTGTGAATAACTTGATTGTATTGGTTTGTGATAGTCTTGTAATACTTTCTTGTTGATTTGATAAGTAAACATGTTAGGATGCTACGTGTGTTAGTATCTTGTGGTTGTTATGTAAGGGGAGTCATTCTTGTGCTTACGTTGCTAAGCGGTAAGTCCATTGTACTATTATTATATCACCTACCCTTGACTTATTATACCAGGGCTTACCACCCTCGATGCGGTCTATACGGCCTACGGTCCTTGTGACTATGCGGAGCGGTAGCTCCAGGATTGATCATTCCGGTGTTTAGCCTGACGCGGGGATTCCCTATGCGGTGCGCTGAGACTATGCGGTCTTTTGAGACTATGCGGGTTGGAGCCTGGCGGATCTGGGGTTAAGCCGCCTCGATGCGGGTATACTCAGCGGTCTAGGACCATGATTCGAGGAATACCTCATGCGGTCCGTGTGTGAACTATGCGAGCTGCGAGAGTTCCAGGATAGACGCGACATTGATATTGCGGGCGAGTGGCCGCCTTCGATGCGTGGTGCGGTCTAGAAAGACCTCGGATACATTTGTGGTATTTTTGGTATCGCTGGTCTTAGTAGTCGGCTATGCCTTCGCACTTGCCCCGCACGGTTTTATTGTGATAACTTTGAGGCGTGAGTCCCCGACTTGACATATTTGCTTATTTATTGTGAATCGTAGTTTGGTTATCATACATGTCTCTGCTTTATATAGACTACTATGATTTCATTTACAGATTTATTTTCGCCACATACTTGGTACTGTTAGATCGACTCCTTCGAGGCTGCGTCATGCCGCAGTAAAGGTACACGATCGTTGATCCTCGCTCTAGGGTCACATTCGGCGTTGGGAAAGCTCCGTTTCTCGAGGCTTATCTTGGTATAGTCCTGTCGTTGTAGGTATTTACATTCGTGGGTATGGCGGCCCCTGTCCCGCCATTGTGGTCGTATCATTTCTTAGAGGTCAGAGTAATCATTGTGGCGGGGTTTGTAAAAAGGATTAAACTGCTCATTTGTAAGAGTTGTTATTTATATATACTTAGAAGGCAAGTTTTCCTCGACATCGTTTTGTACTTCATTTGTTTCATGTATGTGTTTTATGTTCCGATTACTCGATGTTGTATCACTAGGGTGCCCGGTAAGGCACTACCACGGCCCCGAACGGTCGTGACAAAAGTGGTATCGAGCGCTTAATCCTCGGAAAGTGTCTGACGCATCAGATCCAAGAAGTCTTGATTATCGGTGTGTTGTGCGCACCACGCCAATAATCAGGAGGCTATAGGATATTTAGGATTGGTTTCTATTCTTCTCACTCTGAGATCGTGCCTTAAAGCTGTGTTGTAAGTTGGACCCTCTGACGAAATTCTTTCCCTTATCGTTATGCCTCCGCGTAGGGCAAACCCGCCCAGAGGCGCAAGGCCGAGGAGCTGCGAGTAGAGTTCGAGGGTTGCGAGGGCACAGCCCAATCATTACCTAGGGTAGTGCTTCATTCGGGATTTCTGCGACGTCGCTAGCCCCACAGAGTTTAGCACGCGACGGCGGTTCCATCGCGCCATGATATTTGAACCTTCAGTTCCACGACCGGGAACAGTGAATATAGATTGCAAAAGAGGCGACCCTGTTACTAGCTATGGATTTGGCTACCAGAGATTATACCGATGTACCGCGAGTCTTGATGACTATCTAAGAGAGGGTTGTGCAAGAGTAATTCTTCAGTTGGGCTTGAGCATGGCCTGTGTACGGGCTTATGCGCAGAAGGCCAAGAAACGTAGAGATCAACGGGTTAACCAAGGACAGCGAAGAGGCGAGCAGCAGGTCCTTTGGTAACTTTCGAGGCGAGTCACCCACCAAATAGATTAGATTATGCACATCCACTGCAGTGCAGGTCCTCCGCGTGGTTCGGGGCGTTCGGGTTATGTAGGAGTTGGTCGAACTCTGGGCTTCCGATCATCAGTGTGATGACGTCATCCTAGGGAATGTCGTCTTTTAGTCGGGTACTTGTACACAGACCGTCGCCGCCGTGTGTCGAATGGGTGACCTAGTAGGAGGACTTTGCCTTCAGATCGGTGGTAGTTCGTCACCTTCTTTAGCTATGCGCCCTACGGGGCAGGTTTGATTAGAACGACTAAGGGGAGTGGAGCAGTAAATACAGTTAGATCTTTAACCCTCTAGAGTTTTGTTTATGTGATAAGGTGAGTATACCTTAAGTGCTATGTTCTGATAGCAGTGTGTTAGTTAGGAATCTTGGTTAGTAACCGGAAAAGATTGGGGGATAGTGAAAGTGTGAGCCTTAGAGTTTTGTACGTAGAAACCTTAGAGGTAAGGCCATCTCGAGTAAAAGACGAATGTAATGTATGACCCTTATGGGAGTGCATTGTGCACGTGAGCGATGGTGGTGGGATAAGTCCCTGAGTAGTGTGGGATGAAAGAGGGTAGTTGAGCTAAGAAGACCGCTAGGTTTTCGTAACGTGATTAGTGAGATTGTTCCGGATCGGGGAGCTAGTATTGTGCGCGTTGCCGGGTCGGGTTGAGGCCACGTTGCGGTCAACCCGCGGCAGGTTTGGTGGTGGGGTCAGTTTGTGGTGGTCCCGCTTTGTGTTAGGGTCACGAGGGTGTTAGGCCCAAGTTTAGTTAACTAGCGTACGAGTTCGTGGATGCGTTCGACCGGTGGTCGGGTCGATGGGGGCAGCCCATCGTGTTCTTCGGTCGGGACCGTTCACTCGGCAGTGTTGATTTATCAGAAAGGTTGTAAGGCTGCACGGGGTGCCTACCTTCACCTTATGTCAGACAGTGGAGCCCAGGTTACGGCTGTTTTTGTTTCTGGAAGTTTTACCAGGCAGGGTTAAGAACTCAGGTGAGTCTCAGAATCGCATTCGCCCTCGGGCCAGTGCTTGGATTTCAGGGATAGTTGTGGGGATTGTTGTCTCCTGTGGAGGGAGTGTTTAAGCTACCATTTCAGTGTTCGGATGTCACCTTTTGAAGCCTTGTAGGGACGGAAGTGTAAAGTTGCCGGTCGATTGGTTCGATGTTGGCAAGGTTCAGATAGTTGGTTCAGGCTTGTTCCAGCAGACTGTGGATAGGGGGAAGCTTGTCTAGAAGAGGTTCTGGCAGCTCAGAGGAATCGTGCGGATAATCGGCGACGACGCTTAGAGTTCAGGTTGACGGTCGGTCTTCTTGAAGGTACCACCCCGGTTAGGGTGTGACGAGTTTTGGAAAACAGAGGAAACTTAGCCCGAGTTATTTTGGGCCTTTTTGAGTTCATGTGAGGAATAGGCCAGGTTGCCTATATGTTAGCAGTTGCCGTCCGACTTAGGAGGCAGTACGTCCGGTCTTTCGTATTGTTATGTTCAGGAAGTATCGAAGATCCATCCAGAGTGTTCCCAGTTAATGATGACCACGTTAGGGATAGTAACCCCGAGTTTTGAATCGGGCGATGTAAATGTGGTAAGAGTTCGAATGTCTGGCGACTTGATGATCACATGCAGCCGGCACCATTTGTTGGGTCGTCGGAGCAAGGCTCGCGACAAAGTGACAAAAGTGGTATTATTTTTTACCCCGGGGAGAGGTATTTGTGGTGATGTTAGAGGGGTTTCCTCGTGGGCTTGGATGTAAGTATTTTGCGTGGGTGTTTCTGTGGCCAGGTGTGGCAGGTTTGTTCTCGTAAGTATAGTAGTGAAGACTATCTTGGCGCCACGCTTGTTTTGAGACTTAGAAGGAACATTCGACGAATGTTTCTAGCGAGGAGAATGTTATACCCTGTATTTCCAGAGTATGTACGCAGGGACGTACGTAGGAAATTTCGAACTTGAGAATAGGCTTGGATGATTTAACTTTGTTCACAACACCCGATTAGAGTCGTTTTTAGAAGAAACCTTTCCACAGCATTCGTAGGGAAAATTCCGGCTATGTCATTTTTTATTTTTGCGGCTTTTTACGAGTGACGAAACATTTTGGACCAACAAGATGGCGACACTTGTCACCTCTCATTGGAACACCTGAGCGGTAATAGTGGTGGCGAAAGTGTGGCTTTGTGGTCGGGTTGGTAGGATATTTTGTGTGTTAGTTGGTTAGGTGCATGGCAAGATCTTGGCCTTACAACTTGCATGCACTTGGCATGATCTTGGCCGTTGGTTGGCCTTAGCGTCTATAAATACCCATCCCTTTGAAGACTTATTCATCCATTCCTAAATGTTTCTAAGTGTTAAATCCTCCTCCCTCCTTTGTATGGAGTTCCTAGAGCCTCCTCTCCTGAGGCCTTGGCCGAGGTACACCCTCCTAGTGGTGCTAGCCGTGGGTACCCAGCCTAGTTGTTTTCGTATAATACCCCTCTTGGTAGAAATACTCTCCAAGTATTTTTATAATGCCCAAATTACATTAGCAGTATACCTTGTTTTATTCTAAGGTTATACCTATACGAAAAGCCCAGAAATACTATTATACTTCCCGTCAGTCACAAAACCGAAACCCTAAGGAAATCTCCGTAGTTGGTTGGAATATTGGATAGAAGTTGGTTAGAACTTCTAGGGTTGTTGGAGCGGGTGGAGCACCCGGAGTAGGAGCCAAACATTGCTAAGGATCGACATCTATGCTTGGATAATTATGGGCTTATCGAGGTAATTATCTTGTCCCCCTATTGTAATTGGAGATTACATGTTGTTAGAATATATAGTTAAAGTATACTATATATAGAACTGAACTTAGTTTTGTGGCAATGTCCTTGGGCTTAAGCCCAATTTAAAGAAGAGAACCGAATCTGAATTACGTGGGATCAGACATGAGACTTGTGTAGTTGACGGTAGGGAAGAGGCGCGATTTCGTAGGATCTTGTATCTAGATTTATTCTACCGAGTAGTCTAGACTTTGATAGACTTGTGTAACCTGTATAGGTTAAATGTTCTGCAAGTAGCGTGCTACTTGAGAAGGTGGACCAAAGCTAGGGTTATAGCCGTGAGCGATTTGCGATAGTCGATAATCGTCGCGAGGTATGTGAACCTCTTCCTATCTCTTCTAGCATGATGTGTGTATAACTATGTAGTACGGTAGACGTCGTGTGTTAATTGAACGTAGTTATGCGGCAATGTCTTTTGACTTAAGCCCGAATAATAATAATCTTGAAGTAGTTGAGAGAATTAAGAACTGCTTTTTAAAGAAGAGTAATACTTGGTTTTAAAAGCTTAGAGTTATACTAGCTTTATGGGAAGTTAGGTATAACGGCTAAGAGAGATAAAACGAATGATTTATTTATTTTAGAAGTTAAGAGACTTGATCTTGTAAGATAAGAGACTTAACTTAAATAAATTATATGAATTTTCATGTGAAACCTCATTCGTGAGTAATGAGTACTTGATTTTTAAAAGGGATAATATTTTACCGATTTGAAATCAGAATGTGTATCGATAAACCATCGGCGTTAATAAAGGGAAATGTTTTGATTAATGAAGTATTAATAAAACCAAGAGAAACTTCCATCCGCATAGAAGCTAAGATGAGACAAAATGATATTTCCTAGATCATGGTCATTGTAATAAGATTGTTATAAACAAGAATATCCTACTACACATAAGGCTTATGTTTCTTAAATGGTTTAAAAGAGAATTATATTCTTAAATGAATAAGACTATGAACGACGAAACCTTTCTAAAATAAGAAACGTGAACATTTGAAATTAGGCAAACTTGAACGTTTGGAAAATAATGTTGTTACTTGATTTTACAAAGGTAAGTGTTTTGGTTTACTTAAAAAGATACCACTCTATTTTATACTACGTATGCGTGACTTATGGGAAAGAAGCGGATCTTTGAAAGATTTAATGTGTGAAGTACTTTGGGGATAGATACCCAAACTTGTTAGTAGAAAGTACCTTGTGTGAATAACTTGATTGTATTGGTTTGTGATAGTCTTGTAATACTTTCTTGTTGATTTGATAAGTAAACATGTTAGGATGCTACGTGTGTTAGTATCTTGTGGTTGTTATGTAAGGAGTCATTCTTGCGTCTTACGTTGCTAAACGGTAAGTCCATTGTACTATTATTATATCACCTACCCTCGACTTATTATACCGGTGGCTTGCCACCCTTGATGCGGTCTATCGGCTTATGCGGTCCTTGTGACTATGCGGTCGCGGTAGCTCGGGATTGATCATTCCGGTGTTTAGCACGATCGCGGGATTCCTATCGCGATCCGTTGAGACTATGCGGTCTTTTGAGACTATGCGGTCGGGAGCCTGGCGGATACCGGGGTTAAGCGCCTCGATGCGGTATACCTCAAAGGTCAGGACCATGATTCGAGGAATACCTCATGCGGTCCGTGTGACCTATCGCGAGTGCGAGTTCGAGGATAAGCGCATTGATATTGCGCGGTGGCCAGCCGATCATGTGGTGCGGGCAGAAAGACCTCGGGATACGATTTGTGGTATTTTTGGTATTGTAGGTCTTAGTAGTCGGCTATGCCTTCGTTACTTGCCGTGCGGTTTTATTGTGATAACTTTGAGGCGTGAGTCCACGACTTGACATTGCTTATTTATTGTGAAGCGTAGTTTGGTTATCATACATGTCTCTGCTTTATATAGACTACTATGATTTCATTTCTGATGTTATTTTGATTTCCGCATACTTGGTACTGTTGTCTTGACCTCGCCGGGGTGCGTTCATGCCGCAGTAAAGGTACACAAGTCGTTGATCCTCGCTCTTGGTCACGTCATTTGGGAAAGCTCCGTTTCTCCGAGGCTTATCTTGGTATAGTCCACGTCGTTGTAGGTATTTACATTCGGGGTATGGCGGGCCCGTCCCGCCATCATGGTCGTATCATTTCTTAGAAGTGCGTAGTAATTGTGGCGGGGTTTGTAAAAAGGATTAAACTGTTCATTTGTAAGAGTTGTTATTTATATATATCGAAAGGCAAGTTTTCCTCAGACATTGTTTTGTACTTCATTTGTTTCATGTATGTGTTTTATGTTCGATTACTCGATGTTGTATCACTAGGGTGCCTGGTAAGGCACGGATCCGCCCGAACAGGTCGTGACATGAAGTATTTTGAAAGTTAAGAAACTTGATTTGAAAGTATATGATACTTGGTTTTAAAAGTATAAGTCTCTTGGTTATAAAAAGGATGAATTTGTCTAAAACCATAAAGGGTTATAACGGCTTTATGGGAAGTTGGTTATAACGGCTTTATGGAAGGTTAAGAGAGTTGTCTATTTTGATCGATAGGTATGAGTTACCTAGGTTGTGTAATTAGAAGTTACTTAGTTTCAAAGCCTTGAAATGAATTTCTAAAGGTGTAGTAACTTATTTTGAAAAATAGACATGCCTTGATACTACGGGTGTTAGTATCTTGGGGTTTTATATAAAAAAGAGTCTTTTGAAAAGAATGGACGTGCGTATTACTTTGGCTTGTTTAAATGAGAATTATTCTATTTGTGCCTTGATAGTACTTTGGATTGTTTAAATGAGAACTATTCTATTTGTGTCTTGATAGTACTTTGGCTTGCTTAAATAAGAATTACTCTTGGTTTGTGTAAAGACATGGTAATTGTCTTGGTTTATGTACAAAGGAAAGGCATGGTATTGTCTTGGTTTATGTAAAAAGGAAATACATGGTAATTGTCTTGGTTTGTGTAGAGGCATGGTATTGTCTTGGTTTATGTAAAAAGGAAAAGGCATGGTGTTGTCTTGGTTTATGTAAAAAGGAAAAGGCATGGTGTTGTCTTGGTTTGCTAAAATGATGGTTATTCATTTTATAAATAAAGGTCAAGAATGGTTTGCTTGCATATGGGTTGCTCATATATACATTCGTGCAAGTGTCATATTTTCACATCTCCGCGTCCCTCCATAAAGTGTCGGCAACTTGGTTCGAGAGATATCATGGGGTAGCTCCCCATGGCGGTGAGTGGTACACACTCACGGCGGGTCGGTATTTGACTCGGGCGGGTTAAATTCCCGGGATATATATAAGCCATGGATTAGCTATCCGTGATGCGAGTATCGTGTACCGATGACTCATTGCGGGTCCACATGACTATCACGGGTGAAATAGTCTCTAGCGGGTGAAATAGTCCCATGATAGGTTGCATTATAGCCTGAGGGTGGTTGACCACAGCGCACGACCTTTGCCGTGTTTTGAAAGCAGTAGTGATTTCATTAATGAAAGGGTGCAGTGTGTTTATGACTTAAAGGTGGAACAGTTAATCTCATTGTTAAAGGCATAACTTAAAAAAGGTAAAAATGATTGCATTACTCTCATGATTGCAAGGTTCAATGTGCTTATTGATGTTATATTATATCATGGACTGCCGACAGTGAGGAAGGATTCCACGGGCATGATTGATATTATGAGCGTGAGACCCATGGTTATATTTGAGTAATGACTTTGGCGCGTCCACGACTTGATATGATCATATGTATTGTGTAATGTAGTTTGGCTATCATACATGTCTCCTATTTTGTATAGACTGTTATGATTTCATTACAGTATTTCCAGTTTCACATACTTGGTACATTCTTCGTATTGACCTCCTTCAGGGGGCTGCGTTCATGCCGCAGGTTTAGGTACGCAGTTTGGTGATCTGCCGGTGTAGGACCCTGCTCCGAGTTTTGGATAGCTCCATATGTTCAGGAGTTTATCATTTTAGTATAGATCCTTCAGTACAGGCTTTTGTACAGTTATGGGTACGGTGGGGCCTTGTCCCGTCATAGTTCAGTAAAACTCTTAGAGGTCTGTATTCATATGTGGAATTGGACTAGTGTACAGTGTAGTGCCATTTTGTTATGTATATTATATGGCAGCCTTGTCGGCTTTGCCCTTGCATGTTCGTTGGTTTTAAAAAAAATGAGGTGTTATTGTCACGACCCGACCCCGGGCCCGCGACTGGTGCCCTACCTGGGCACCCTGTTCAGGTATACATCAGAGAATAGCAGCGGAACATACATGAAACTTATAAAATAAAATAACGACAGATTAAACCACAGGCTAGCTGATAAGGCTACCTTCCTGGACACATATACATATACATAACA